>JAVJIF010019117.1:0-56324 GCA_038442645.1 Agave tequilana | reverse complement strand
CTGCTAATAAAGCTTCGCTTGTTTGATCCTAGGTTCATGGTGTGCAATGAAGAAGAAGACCCTAAATCACCATTTAATGGGTTATTAAAGGCCTACCAAGTAGCCATTGACCTTAGGGAGGAGATTTTGTCAGCCCAGGGCATCAAATCAACAAACCAGAAGATCGCTGATAGGGTACAGAAGTGACTAGACACAGCAGGCAGGCGGGTGCGAGCCGCCCTGGCAGGGCCGCAGAAACGTGGCCCGGGCTGCATTTTCGACCGTTTTCCATAGCCTTATGGGCGCGGCTGCGCCCGTGCTTTGGGCCATGGTTGTCCCCCCTGGCCCCCTTTCCCCTGATGTCTATAAATACCCCCTTGGGGTTCAACAGGGGGGTATCCAGATTTTAGAGCATTGTTGTTGGTTTGTTTCTAGGACTGTAGTTGTTTCCTTCTTCTTCTAATTAGTTTGGCCATTAGAATGAAAGAGAGAGAGAGTGTGTACAAGCTGTATTTGAAGGTGACAAGCTTATACAAGTAATACTTCTCTTTCTTCTTTCCATTTACTTATGTTTTCTATTTACTTTTACTTTCTTATTTTAGTGTAATACTCCCTCTCTTTACCTCTTCTCTTTTGTTATTTCTTTTCTTAATCATGTCTAACTAACTTTTTCATTGCAGGCAAACTAACTACTACTCACTAATCTCTAACAGCTTGATTGATAACCCCAAATGAGTCAATAGTATCAAACAGCCTTGTGTAAATGAGAGTTATGACATCTTAAGACGAGGGTTCTAACTCTAACTTACCTACAAGTATTAGCTCTCTTATATTTCATGCTTAACGGGTTTTTGATGATCTATAAATGGTAAACTTTGCTTGTCTTTATAAGTAGAGATATTCCTCCTATTAACCTTACCGATACCATTAGTGCACTTGTATCTTCTCGTATTCTCGCCTTCAATTAGATCTTGATAAGGGAATGTCCAAATTTTTACCGTGTAGAACTAAGTTAAAGGAAGAACTTTCACTCGATTTTCACGTGAATAGCTCCTATGCATGAGGGTTATGCTTGCTTATGATCCATCGTGAGGCTACATCTTCAAGAAGTTAGATATTAGTGGGAGCACTTAGTAGAAGTTAGCCATGCATTTTTTGCCATTAAGAAAATTCACTTTTACAAACTAACAAGCCAATTCAAACAATTCTTGAAACAATACTTATTTTCATTTTTAAATTCTTTATTGAAACAAAGAAATTTCTCTTTTCTTGAATAAAGAAGCCGCATTAAGTTTTCATCGCTCTCCCTCCTTGTGGATACGACCCGTATAGCCACTTCGCTACTACAGAAGAATTGCAAAAGCAGTAGTAACAGCGACTGACTATTTCTTTACTTATTTTTGTGCTTACTTTTTTGCCGATCATGGTGGCGGATATCACGGCATGCCAACCCAACAAAGAAGAGAAGCAATCCTAACAGATATAGAAAGACCTTAACAACAAATCATGAATTCGGAGAAAGATCTGCTCCATTCGCTACAGCACAACCGACTACTTATAAATAGGGCAAGGCTAGAGAAAGAAAAAGGAAAAAAAAGATATACTGTAAACTCTCACTGTAACACACAGAAAATACTGAATTCCTCCTTTCTCCTCCGAATTGATTTTTTCCCATTTTGGATTTTCATGTAAAATTATGAGTCTCGTATGCTTACTGTGTTTAATTTTCATGTTCTGTATTACATTAGACAGTCTCCCCCTTCTACTTGTAGTGTGAGATCAAATGTTCGATCAATCGTATAGAACAATCTCCACCACAAAAACTGGTATTTTTATTGAGATCTGAGTCCAATACATAGATCTCTCCCTACCAAACCATCCTACAAAATAACCTCTCATACACCAATGATAGCCCCAAGAAGATAAGCCACCAGAGGCGCATTGTCTAAAGGAAAAGCAATCGAAGCCGCTAGGAGCACAATCTTTCCACCAACTGGAGATCAACCTCGCGTTACGAGGACACAAACTCCTCATCACAACAGGACCAATCACCGGGTGCAGTCCCCATAACAACGTGAAGATCAATTCTTCCAGACGCTCTACGAGATGAAAGAGCAGAGATGAAAGAACAACAGGCGCAATCAGACCATGAATGAGAGCAGATGGTCATGATCACGAGAACATCCTTCAGGAGCAAGAGAGGTTGAGACTGCTTAACCAATAGCTCTTGGCCCAAGTTGCAGCCCCTTCAGAGCAATCTAGTACAATCAGAGAGCGACCTTGAGAACAACATGTCTCCCAACCTCCGCACCCTCGACGAACTGATCCAGAAGCGGATCGAGAGGCCAGACTACTGGATCACCCTACTCTGACTGCCAAGATCAATGAGTTTCCCCTCCCCAAGGAGATCCAAGAGCACGAGTTTTCAAAGAAGTTCTCCACTCCAACATTCGATTAGTACTCTAGAGTAAGTAACTCGGTACAGTACATTCGCTATTTTCGAGACAAGATGTGGGCCATTCTCGTAACGAACCCATCTTGTGCGTCGCCTTTCCTGCTTGCCTAAAAGGTGTAGCCTCGAATGGTTCTACTCACTGCCACCCCATTTACTCCACAACTTCGTTGAGGTGATTAAAGCGTTCCTCTCCCATACATCTTCTGCCAGGAGGCTAAGAGAAATAACCACTAGCTTTTCCCTGTTAGAATGAGGCAACAACCTCAGTAAGTACCTCAATTTCTTCCAGAATCGACTCACCAAAGTCTCTTACTATGGGAGAAAGTTGCCGCCCTCGCATTCATCAGAGAGTTTCAAGTTGCTTATGCCTTCAAAAGTACCTCCTGAAGCACAACATCACCAAGATGAGTGAGGATTTTTCCAAGCTCAGCCTTACATCCAACTTGAAGAGGCGATGAAGGCTTCATCCAACCACTCCGCAAAGCCAGTCGGTAGTTGACGGAGGAAAATCAAAGATCCCTTGCGAACCTCTTGATACACTCCAGACAGACATCGGGGGCAGTCCGCTTACAATAAACAAGCTCTCCCGATCCTCTCCCGAGCTCGCTCTGAGGTGACAAATTAATGGAATGCTTCACTCTTTTGAAGCTCCCAATCGATAAAATCTTCAATACTTTCAAAGATCAACCATGGGTCAGCGTCCGAGACCGCTCCAGCACGACCCTTCACTTCTCAGGTCGGAGGAGGAATACTGCTCCTACCATGAAGGTAAGGGATACCTGACCACCCAATGCTGGGTATCTGAAAGTACCTTGAGGATCTCATCAAACAAGGCTTCCTAAGGAGTACATCCTCACTCCTAAAGCCACGTTTGGATATCTGATCACTCAACCTCCTCGAGAGCAGCACCTGATCACCTAATATAAGGAGATCAACTGACTCCCTGAATCCTGAACACACAGGACATTTCTTCTTCCAATTTCAATTTTATATACCTCACTATAAAATAAAATATTATGTTGTCAATTTTTCCTGACCGTACATCCGTTCATTGTAGTGCATTCCTCTCCATGCCCTGTTGATGGGATTTTCCTCACATGGACGGACGCAGCTACAAGATCGCCCCGATGATGGAAGATCTCCACTTGGAGGCAATTACAAAATCAACCACAGCTGTTCATCCATTCAGTCACCTCGACGATGGAGAACTCTCCACTCCGTGCAGTGACAAGGCTACGCAAAGTACATCCATCCAGTTGCCCAAATGATGAAGACTCCTCACTCGGAGGCAGTGACAAGGCTACTACAATAGTACATCCACCCAATCATCCCGTATATGGAGGCTCCCCTACGAGGCAGAACAGATCACTCTAACAACATCCATCCACATGCCCCGTAGATGGGAAATCCCTCACTTGGGGCGGCAACAAAATTTTCATAGTGTGGTGTCAGAACCCACAACAAGATGTGATTTTTCCCACTTAGTTTTCCATAGCGCGCGGTGTCAGAACCTGCAATGAGATGGGATCCCCCCCAATCAGTTTTCCATAGCGCGATGTCGGAACTCGCAATGAGATAGGATTTCACCCACTCGATTTCCACAACGCGGTGTCAGAACTCGCAATGAAATGGGATTTTCCCACTCGATTTTCTATAATGCTGTGTCAGAACCCGCAATGAGATGGGATTCCCCCCACTCGATTTCCATAGCGTGGTGTCAAAACCTGCATCAGCCTACAGTCTTCCTTCACTGAACTTACGAGCAGACAAAACACATTAACACATCCACATTCCGAGATGGGATTTCCCTCACTCTGGAGACAGCTCTGATGTGGGATGCCCCCACATGGAGGATAACTCTCCTGCTGGGCTTGCTCTCACATTGGAGGTAGCAGATAGTTACTCTGGATAAGGGCCCCTATCCAGAAGACTCGTCCAATTTGTCGATAGGTTGTACCCCCTACTTTAGGACACTTTTGTGCATGTACCGATGAGAATGCAACCGCATGTGTTTAGGATATCATGAGGGTTTCCTTAATTGAATTATCCCCTCAATAGACCAACCCCATGTGGACGTACATCAATTATTCCTCGAAGGAAAGCGGCATCAGGTATGATGTTTTAAATTCTTCAATGCTTAAAACCTATGCTGCATCTGTCATTCTTATTTATGTATCATCATATGCTTGCGTGTTCAATTTAACTGCTACACGCGTTCTCCGTTCTACATGCCTCGAGATGGATTAACCCCACTCGGAGGCAACTACAGATCATCCTACAAATATTCTAATAACTCAGGATATAAGCTCTCGTGTAGGGATTTCCCTCTCTCAAAGCCCTGGCAACATAGCTCTATAGTTGATATCCCCCCCACTTAGAAGTGACTTCGAGCCAAACTCTGTTGCAGGGATTTCTCCCACTCGGAGGCTCAACTCCCCAGCTGAGATTTTTCCTACTCGGAGGTAAAACTTGCAGGTGCCTTTGTGGGATAGACACCACTGGGAAGCAAACACCGAACCATTCCAAACAAAACAACATTCCAAACATCTCGAGGTCAAAGCAATTCTCAGAGCAGACATCCAATTTTAAACAAAATAGTCACAAGACAATCCAGGCAAGATCCAAACAATACTTCCATTACAAATCACCGCTTTATTATAAAGTTTTCTGATTACATCCATCCAAATATAAACATCTAACAAGGGTAATACAAGATCTATTATATGTTTATGCTTTTCTTGAAAGGAAAAACATATATGCTTTCTGTCACAACGTCCACAACAACATCTAAGAGATGACTCCTAAACAAATAATCCACCACTTTTGGGAGGGCAATGGTACCGAGAACTCTCAGGAAAATGTCAGTATTGAAGGTCACGTCTTGGACTGCATACTGAAGCCTGCAAGATAATGATGATACCAACACCAGACCCCGTAACTCTGAAGATGAACTCAGTGCAGAGTCAGGCGAAGCATCTTTCATTAGAGTTCTCGGGGAATACCCCCATATCTCCCTCTAGTTAACCGACGACAAAACAACGATATTCAACATGAGTGCAGACGGCCGGACAAGGGATCAGAACCATCATCAAGCATGCCCTGCGCTTCCTCCTCCTACACGCTATAAGGAAAGAGAACCGTCGTGCCCCAACTCTAACCTGGCCCGATCTGATCAAATACCAGATGAACAGACTAGGCAGAAGCAAGAGCCCTACCTATCCTCCCTGATAGTCAGGCCTCGTCGCAAAGACTGACCTTCCTCGATGAGCCCATCGCGAAAATTAACATTCCTCGACAACCGAACTCCTAAACATCAGGAGTGCAACAACCGTCTCCATTCTCTCCCTCTCCTTTCTCCATCGGACGAAGAAGAAAGAAGATATCACCGCCCACCAACAATGTGAAATTTTGAAAGCAAGGAGTTTTAAGAAGAAGCATAGATTTCCCTCAAAGTTTTATCCTATTTATTGATAAGAAGAAAGCCCAAGCATCTATGAAATTTCAATCCCCAAGAGCCAGTCCACATCTTGAGTTTGCGATATGATAGGACCCTTGAATATTCAAACGTCTCTGCCATGATCTCACCCATTAAAAACTGGAAGATTCGAAAAGACTCTGCCAGATGGCCAGCTGTAGACACACAGTAATGAGCCTGAAACTTCCAGAAAAGTTCAAAGCACCAAATACCTACATCAACTTCGCTCTTCCGATTCCCCTCCCATAACTCTGGCAACCACAAGAGTGGAGGGCATCTGTAGTGGTCAAACTCTGACCGGCCTCAGATTTCGAGACAATGTCTCGCCGCCTCTGAAGTGTCACAAGTAGTCAACACATAAATAGGCCAATCAGCTCATATACAACCCTAAGGAGAGAGACTCTCGAGCCAACCCCCGAGACACCTGCGACTCTGAGGAGAGGAACCCGAGTTCCTTCTAACCCCCGACATCCTTGACTATAAGATATCTTACCGACTTCCGTTGGACACAGCTAAACAAGAAGAGATTTGAACACCTATGTAGTTAAATACTATGGTATTCCCCATGTTCTAAACACCTCTCCTATTTCAGCGACAATGGTTATAGATGGTGGCGAATATCCATGCATGCCAATCCCAACAAAGAAGCACAGAATCCTAACAGATATGGAAGGGTCTTAACAGCAGATCATGAATCACAGAGAAAGATCCACTCTATTCGTTACTACATAACCGACTACTTATAGATAGGGTAAGGCTAGAGAAAGAAAAAAGAAACAAAGGATATACTGTAAACCCTCACTGTAACACACAGAAAATAGTGAATTCCTTCTCTCTCCTCATGGTTTTTCCATTCTGGGTTTCCATGTAAAATTATGAGTCTTGTCTACTTACGGTGTTGAATTTTCATATCCTGCATTATATTAGACAGACTCGCCTTTTTGCTTGTGGTATGAGATCGACCGTTTGATCATTCGTATAGAAAAATCTCCACCACAATCCTCCTTCTGATTATCTTTATTTTCTCCGTTATCTCCTATATCAAGTCTGACCTGTAAATCTTTCGATCACCAACTTTCTTCCAACATATAGGAGATTTACATCTTTGACTATTTAGTGCTTCAAAGGGGCATGCCAGTCGCAGATTGATAATTATTGTTATAAGTAAATTCTACTAAAGATAGGTTTTTACCCCAGTTTCCTCCAAAATCCATTATACATGCTCTCAATATATCTTCCAATATTTGAATTATTCTTTCTGACTGTCCATCTATTTGTGGGTGTGCTACTGTGCTCGTTATAACTTGGTACCCATAGCTTCTGACAAGCTTCTCCAAAGTCTGAATTGAAATCTAAGATCCCGTCTGATACTATCATCTTGGATACTCCATGCAATCTGACTATTTCTTAAACATATGGTAGGGTAACTTGTCTACATAGTAGTCCAAAATTATGGTTATAAAATGGGCAGTCTTGGTGAATTTATCGTCAATTACCCATATTTCATCAAATCCATGTGGTGTCTGTGGTAAGCCCATTACAAAATCCATTGTTATGTGCTCCAACTCCATTCAGAAATAGGTAATGGCACTACTAGCCCTGGGGTTTCATGTGTTTAGTCTTTACTTGTTTGCACACTTGACACTTCTATACAAATTCTGCTATATCTTTCTTCATCTGTCCCACCAAAAGTTGTATCACAGGTCTTGGTGCATTTTAGTACTCCCCTGATAAGTTGTATATGGGGTACTATGAGCTTACTTCATGATTTCTTCCTTTAATTCATTTATTTGTAGGACACACAATCAGCTTCCACGTCTTACTACACCATTGACAATGCGAAATTTCCTGAGTTCTCCCTTTTCGATCCGTTCTTTATTCTCGTCAATTGATCATTTTTCTGCTTGCCTTGACAATTCTGTCATACAGATCAAATTGAATACTTACTTGATTTAACCGCCTCATTTGACTTGGAACTCCTGCAAGTTTTACTTCTGACTGTAGTTCTTCTAGATCCCTCAACAATTTAGGTTGTCTAGTAATCAGTACATCTAGTACCTACTAGCTTTCTGACATAACGCATCCACCACTATGTTAGCTTTTTTCGTGTGATAATGAATTATGATATCCTTTCATTAACTCCAACTATCCTTTTTACAGCATATTTAGCTCTTATTGAGTGAAAATATATTTTAGACTTTTATGAGCTGTCTAAATCTTACAAGATACTCCATACAAATAATGTCGCCATATTTTTAAGGCAAAGATTATAGAGGCCAACCCTAGATTATGGGTAGGGTAATTTTCTCTTGGGCTCTTAATTGTTTGAAAGCATATGCAATGACTCTTCCACGTTGCATCAAAACACACCCTAATCCAAGCTTTGAAGCATCAGTATAAATAATAAATCCTTCGGTTCCTGAAGGCACTATGAATATTGGGGCTATTATTATTCTTTATTTCAGTTCTTAAAAACTTTTTTTTCTTGCTTATCGCCCCAGATAAACTTCACACCTTTTCTAGTCAGCTGTGTTAGTAGTACCGTGAGGTTAAAAATCCCTTCACGAATCTTTAGTAATATCCAGCTAATTCTAGAAAACACCTAATCTCTATAATATTTGTAGGTCGGGGCCAGTCCTTAATCACTTCAACCTTCATAAGTCAACAACTATTTCTTCTTTTGAAATTATGTGCTGAAGAAATCTGACTTTCTTCAACCAAAATTCACATTTACTGAATTTGGCGTATAACTGTTTCTCCCTTAATGTTTGAAGTACCACTCAGAGATGACTCTCATGTTCTTCTTGGCACCTTGAGTAGGTTAAGATATCATCAATAAACACCACTATGAATTGATCCAAATATGGTTGGAATATTCTATTCATCAGGTCCATGAATGCGGCTGGAGCCTTGGTAAGTCCAAAAGGCACAATTAAAAATTCAAAATGTCCATATCTTCTTCTAAAAGTTGTTTAGCTACACTTTACGATTTAAATTTTTGTTGATGATATCCTGATCTCAAATCAATCTTGAAAAATACACATGATCCTTGAAATTGAACAAATAAGTCGTCAATTCGGGGGAGTAGATATCGATTCTGATAGTAATTCTGTTTAGTTCCCTATAATAATACACAGTATCATACTCCCAACATATATTATATATACACACACATATATATATCAGAAATATGTATATCAGCCGACAGCTGAGAGTCCTCTCAGCCTGCAATGACGTAGTAAATTATGAGCCACATAATTCGACAATCTAAAATGACGTCCCGCTTTTGAAAATAATTAAAATTACTAAAAGCCCCTATCGTTTGTCTTTTCTTGGAATGATGTATTAGTTTTATATTCTTTGTTATTATTTTTTCTTCCCTTTTATATGTCTATCTCTATGTGTCTCCTCACGCTGTCAGATCTTATTCACTGTCTTGTAAAATAATGGTTTGAAGATGAAATTTCATACTGCGACTATGATCACAGAATTCAATTTTATTTGACAATTTATTCTTATGAATGCGACCAAAAGTCGCAGTCCAATTAAAATTTATTGATAAAAAGACTGCGACCTTAAAAAATAAGTTATAAAATACTGCGACCAAGGTTGAAGTGTTATCAACAAAACTTTTTAAAAAGACTGCTATTACATAAGACTGCGACCAACGTCATAGTCTTCGGTCGCGGTCTTCTAACCATCCTAATTACTTAACTTTTGAGACCTTATTCACTACTTCAATTGACTATATCTCTTGTTTCATAAGAATGAGACCTTGGTCGCAGTATTCTATTTAGATTATTTAATAAAAAATATTATGACCAAGGTCACATTGTTATCAAACAAAACATTCTCAAAAAGACTGCTGTTACATAAAACTGCGACCGAAGTCGCAATCTTCTAATTATCTTAATTAATTAACTTACGAGATTATTGTCACTGCTTCAATTGACTGCGACTCTTATTTCAAAGACTTTGACCACGATCGCAGTATCCTATTTGTAAGATCACCTAGAGGGGGGGGGGGTGAATAGGTGATGCTAATCTAATGGTCACTTATGAACAAATAATGCGGAATTAAAACTAAGTTGACCAAATTAAACTTCTTTTAATTGAACACTTATGTATAACACAAGAGTGTTGCCGAATTCCCCTTGCGAGGCTCTGGACAAACTCCTCTAGATTCCCCTTGAATGGGTTGAGGTGCCGCGTTGGCTCTCTTGGTTGAATACTAGTGTTAAAAACAATCCCAAGCAAGTATAGCAATTATGAGCACAAAGGTATATCATGCATATAAGAGATAAAGACTATAAAGTAATGCAAGATATAAGTGAGACAAAAAGAGTAAGAGAGTAAGAGTGAGCAATCGCAAACACAAAGGGTTTGTTTCGAGGTCGAGCACACTTGCTCTACATCCCCGCCTTCGACACACGAAGGATTTCCACTATGCACGATCCAACCGGATCTCTCCTTGGTGCCGCAACACCTACAAGCCCTCGGACTCCAAAGTCCCTTACACACCACAAGCCCACCGGCTCGTCGAGGCCGCACCTCAAGCTACAAGAGTTCGCACCCGAACCCTAAACAACCACGAGCACACTTGCCCGTCTCCTCAAAGTACAAGATGAAATCTTGGTGATCTAAACACTTGATCACCTACAAAAACTCTCACTACAACACTCCTATAGGATAGATATAACTATGGATGCTCAAGTGTAGTGTGAGAAATCAAGGAAAGAACTTTGATGGAAAACTCAAGAAATCACAATAAACACTCTCTTGATAAAATCCCTTTTGATAGGAAATATTGGCACTCTATTTTGTGGAGAAAACTCTGCTAAAAGAATGGAAATAACTGAACAAAAGCTCTCCTAAAATCTTAGCTTCAAACAATGACAAAACCCCCTTTTATAGAGGCCAGAAAAAATCTAACCGTTGGGCTCTGTCAGAGCTGCCGGTCGACCGGTCCGGTCGACCGCCAACAGTCAAAATCCGACCGTTGGAGCCTCCGGTCGACCGAGCAACTGGAGAAGAGAGTAAACTCTCTGTCAGTCGACCGGCCCGGTCGACCGATATTTCCTGAGAGCAAAGCTCTTTGAAGCGGTCGACCGGCACGGTCGACCGTTCTCCAGTGCACACAGGCGTGCATGTCTGTGCACGTCCGGTCGACCGACCCGGTCGACCGGCCACTGTCAGTTCTGAAAAATCAGAACTGCCAGAACCTGAAAATTTTGGGATTAAAGATTGGTCTTTTTGGCTTAATAAAAAAATCCCATAAATACTTAGAAATTCTACAAAAAATAGTTTATGATATAGAAACATGCTTGCACAAAATCAAGGCATGTTATTAAAGATTTGACTATTTTTTGTAACTTGGAAATATTGGCTCATAATAAAAAACTGTTTTTCTAAAAACAACATGTTTTTCCAAATTTTCATCAAATACAAAAATAAGATATACTTTAAAGCATAGTGTGTATGGATATGATCCACTACACAATCAAGATGTAATATCTAGTTTTTGACAATAGGCTCTAAGCATGGTTTTGGATATAAGATATGTAAACTTGAAATACCAAGAACCAAATAGAATTTTGTCACAATGAAAATCTTTTCTTAACTAGAAAATCTTTTATAAAATGAAATTTTTATCATGAAAACAATTCTATCAAGAGTGTGTGTGTGATATGACTTGAGCAATCCACCAACTATCTATCCTTTACATTTTATCTAAACAAAAACAAAATCTTATACCTAGACACAATTCTTCATCTTCTTGAAGTCTTCACTCGAAGGCTTCTCATCTTCTAGACTTGGTCCAAGCTTGATCCAAAGCTCCTTGGATCACCCCGTGCTAGCTCCAAATCTTGACATTTAATCCTTTGTTGAGCTTTGCACCTACTAAGATCTTGATAAAGAATCTGTCACTAATTAAACAAGATCATTAGCAAATATAACTACATGAGTTGATCATCATCAAAACTAGAGTGATAGGCCTTTGGGCCAACAATCTCCCCCTTTTTGATGATGACAAAACTCATGAAGTTATATATGCATGGATTAAAGTAAAGCTTCAAAGAAGCTCCCCCTTAACTCATGCATCACTAGAAATAAATAGATATGACATTAAAGCACATAAATATGTATGCAAATGAATGCACAAATCTTTTCTCAAACTTTTATCTTATTATATTATTGCTATGCATGAGTAAAAGCACAAGTATAAAAACTCAAAATCTCAAAATCTTTCTCCCCTTAAGTAAGGAACAAATACTTCTACCCCTTAAGGAAATCATGCATATAACTCAAATACTTCTCCCCCTTTTGTCAATCATCAACAAAGGGTTCAAAGTTCAAATCATCAAACAAATTTTCTCCCCCTTTTTGTCAAAAATAAGGAAATCAAGGAGGGTAAAATCAAATCAATCAATAAGATTTATATGCGATATACATTCATGAAGAGGAAGACGCTAAGTTAACTTCCCTACACATATGCATTACATGAAGAAGGGATGACAAGCCCTAACTCACATAACACATATTATGTAATGCATAAGAGGAGATGTGAAGCTCCCCCTACACACGTATATCATATAAAGAAGAGTTGTCAAGCTCCTCAATTTATAATATACTCAACATGAATCCATATGTAAGAGAGATGTTAAGCTCTCCTTGCATATAGGAAATACAAAACAAAACATTTTTATTATTATTATTATTCTTTTATCAAAACTAAATTAAAATAGCACTTGAAGATGTGTGATATCAAGTTATCATTGCAAAATCTTTTAATGTTTCAAACATATTGATATCAATTGTAATCATATAACAAATTTGAAGTTGAAGCATATAGATACCAAATGAAAAAAAAAAAAAATCTTTTTATTTTCCATAAGCTTATGCATAGTTAATATAAGGTGTTAACTTAACTTCGCATAAACTTTTGTGCTTTAAGAATGTAAATCAATTGTAAAGCAAGCACATGGAAATCATATATATGTATGTGAATAGATAAGACCAATTTGAAAATTAGGGCATACATATATAGGAACCAAAATGTGAGTAATATACCAATTGTAAAATTAACACTGTAAATCATGTATATACTCATAACCAAAAATTGGTAGGTTTAAAAGATAGTTATGTTTAAGCACTACCAAATTTGAAGAATAAATAACTAGTTATAAATAATTTTTGAAAAACTAGTTAAAGATCCTTCAAAAACATAAAATCATATGTTATTCATGAATTATACTAAATACATACAAGTTTAAGCACTCATAGTCCATAAAGCTCAAAAATTATCTTTTATCATAAAAGATGAGTGTTCAAAGGTTATGTAAATGATATTTTCATGAAAATAGAAAGTGAAGCATGAATCTCATGAAAATCTTATTTTTCATCTTAAAACAAATCATATATTTTTCATAAAGCATTGCTAAATACATACAGATTTAATCACTCATGATCTATAAAGCTCAAAATATTTTGTATCATAAAGATGAGTGTTCAAAAGATCATGTAAATAGCATTTTTATGAAAATAGTCATTCAAGCTCAAAAAGATCATAAATCACATTTTGTTGTACAAATCAAAAACATGAAAAATCATTTTTTTTATTATTTATTTAAAATACTAATCTTCATGGTATATGTATGATTTATCCAATTCTAACAATATGCATACATATCCCAAATATGAAAAGAGTCCAATATATATTGCATGAAGGCAAATGACTCAAGGGGTATACATGTATATTTATTAGATTTGAATTAAACACACATATACATGAAGTAAGATCAAGGATAGGCATAACAAGTATAAATGACCGAATCATCAAAACTAGCCTATACACATGCATATAGTGGATACAAATGAGCATGAAGTTCAAATATATATGAGTCAATTGTAGTTCACTATTCATATATGTATAAATGCAAGTTTTGACACATTCTACATTTAAGCATGTAAATGCCACATGAACTACCCAAAAAAAAATATGAACATGCTATATGATACATGAAATTAAAAAGCATGTACATAAATGAAATAGGAGTTTAGAATTTGTTACCAACTTCAAAGCTCCTAGCATGGTGGTTGACCCACCAAAATTCCTTGATAGCGATGCATCCAAGTGTATGTCCATCAAGTCCACATGCACTCACCATCAAGGCACCAAATCTCTCACGTTTGAGAGATCCCTCACCTACATCAAATACACAAGGTGGGGTTTTGGTACCCATATTTTCTTGGGTCCTTGGGGTTAGCTTTATTGTAAGGATCCCAAAATCTTTTAAAATATAAATGAGGTTTCTTATCAAAACAAAATTTTGCTAAATGGCCTTTGCGGCCACAATGTGTACATGTGTACACCTTAGCATACTTATGAGTGAGAGTGTGAGCATGATGTGCATCATAAGCATGTGCATGATGTGAATGTGCATGAGCATGAGGACTTGTTTCTTTTGAAATAAGGATTCCAATCTAGTATGATTGAATGCACATGAGCTCAAATTAGAGCTCAAATTATCAATTTTATTTTTCAAATTTTAATCTCATTTTTATCAATGTGTGCATGAGAAGCATGATGAGATGAAGAGTCAATTTTCTTTTTCTTTGAAAAACATTATCCTTTTCTTTTTCAACAAATTTTCTTTTAAAGACTTATTTTCTTGCAAAATGACTTCCTTTTGTTTTTCCACCATATCAACCTTATTTTTCAAAATCATATTTCCTTCACAAAAAACATTCAATTTAGACATTAAGGAAATATTCTCATTTTTCAAATCCTCATTTTCTTTTTCTAAACATGCAAGTTTATTTCTAAAAGAATCATTTTCTACATGCATGCAATCAAATTTCTTTTTCCAACTTTCATTATCTTTTTCTAAGCATGCAATGTTATTTCTATATGAGTCATGTTCCTTATGCATGCAAGCAATCTCCTTTTTCAAATTTTTATTATTCTTTTTAATCATGTCATATTTCTCAAGCAATAATTGGCAAAATGTATTAAGCTCATCATATGACATATTAACATCCTCATCCTCGGATTCGGAGTTTACCTCAAGGGGGTTATCCCCTTGGACCATATAGCATACGTTGGAGGTGTCGCTTCCAACGTCCGAATCGCTCCCCGCATAGTATTGTTCATTTTCGCCAAGGGAGATCAAGGTATTCCAAACTACAAAAGCCAAATCAAGATTAGCAACCCTAGATAAATAAACATCATTTAGGGTAGATCTTAAAGCATGTAGGGCTTTTGTATTAGCCTCAATGTTCTTACCATTTAAGCAATATTCTTTATTAGTTGTGGCAAGATATACACTAAGGCCAAGTCCTTTGAGGAACAAAGACATCTTAACCTTCCAAATTTGGATGTAAGAATGTCAAAGGTGGGTGGTGACATGAAGTCCATTGTGTGTGTACAAATCTTGTGATTAGCCTAAAAGAGGATCTTTAACTCTTAGGTTGTTAGACCCAATATCAAGAGCACTAGCTCTGATACCAATTGTAAGATCACCTAGAGGGGGGTGAATAGGTGATGGCTAATCTAATGGTCACTTATGAACAAATAATGCGGAATTAAAACTAAGTTGACCAAATTAAACTTCTTTTAATTGAACACTTATGTATAACACAAGAGTGTTGCCGAATTCCCCTTGCGAGGCTCTGGACAAACTCCTCTAGATTCCCCTTGAATGGGTTGAGGTGCCGCGTTGGCTCTCTTGGTTGAATACTAGTGTTAAAAACAATCCCAAGCAAGTATAGCAATTATGAGCACAAAGGTATATCATGCATATAAGAGATAAAGACTATAAAGTAATGCAAGATATAAGTGAGACAAAAAGAGTAAGAGAGTAAGAGTGAGCAATCGCAAACACAAAGGGTTTGTTTCGAGGTTCGAGCACACTTGCTCTACATCCCCGCCTTCGACACACGAAGGATTTCCACTATGCACGATCCAACCGGATCTCTCCTTGGTGCCGCAACACCTACAAGCCCTCGGACTCCCAAAGTCCCTTACACACCACAAGCCCACCGGCTCGTCGAGGCCGCACCTCAAGCTACAAGAGTTCGCACCCGAACCCTAAACAACCACGAGCACACTTGCCCGTCTCCTCAAAGTACAAGATGAAATCTTGGTGATCTAAACACTTGATCACCTACAAAAACTCTCACTACAACACTCCTATAGGATAGATATAACTATGGATGCTCAAGTGTAGTGTGAGAAATCAAGAAAAGAACTTTGATGGAAAACTCAAGAAATCACAATAAACACTCTCTTGATAAAATCCCTTTTGATAGGAAATATTGGCACTCTATTTTGTGGAGAAAACTCTGCTAAAAGAATGGAAATAACTGAACAAAAGCTCTCCTAAAATCTTAACTTCAAACAATGACAAAACCCCCTTTTATAGAGGCCAGAAAAATCTGACCGTTGGGCTCTGTCAGAGCTGCCGGTCGACCGGTCCGGTCGACCGCCAACAGTCAAAATCCGACCGTTGGAGCCTCCGGTCGACCGACCCGGTCGACCGAGCAACTGGAGAAGAGAGTAAACTCTCTGTCGGTCGACCGGCCCGGTCGACCGATATTTCCTGAGAGCAAAGCTCTCTGAAGCGGTCGACCGGCACAGTCGATCGTTCTCCAGTGCACACAGGCGTGCACGTCTGTGCACGTCCGGTCGACCGACCCGATCGACCGGTCACTGTCAGTTCTGAAAAATCAGAACTGCTAGAACCTGAAAATTTTGGGATTAAAGATTGGTCTTTTGGCTTAATAAAAAAATCCCATAAATACTTAGAAATTTTACAAAAAATAATTTATGATATAGAAACATGCTTGCACAAAATCAAGGCATGTTATTAAAGATTTGACTATTTTTGTAACTTGAAAATATTGGCTCATAATAAAAAACTGTTTTTCTAAAAACAACATGTTTTTCCAAATTTTCATCAAATACAAAAACAAGATATACTTTAAAGCATAGTGTGTATGGATATGATCCACTACACAATCAAGATGTAATATCTAGTTTTTGACAATAGGCTCTAAGCATGGTTTTGGATATAAGATATGTAAACTTGAAATACCAAGAACCAAATAGAATTTTATCACAATGAAAATCTTTTCTTAACTAGAAAATCTTTTATAAAATGAAATTTTTATCATGAAAACAATTCTATCAAGAGTGTGTGTGTGATATGACTTGAGCAATCCACCAACTATCTATCCTTTACATTTTATCTAAACAAAAACAAAATCTTATACCTAGACACAAGTCTTCATCTTCTTGAAGTCTTCACTCGAAGGCTTCTCATCTTCTAGACTTGGTCCAAGCTTGATCCAAAGCTCCTTGGATCACCCCGTGCTAGCTCCAAATCTTGACATTTAATCCTTTGTTGAGCTTTGCACCTACTAAGATCTTGATTAAGAATCTGTCACTAATTAAACAAGATCATTAGCAAATATAACTACATGAGTTGATCATCATCAAAACTAGAGTGATAGGCCTTTGGGCCAACACTATTTAGCTTAGCAAGGTCGAAAAAAATACTGTGACCCTAATCGAAAAAATAAAAAAAAAGGCTGCAACACTACGACCAAAGGTCGCAATGTAAAATAAAAATAAATCTAAAATGTGAAAATGATATTAAAAAATTTAAATCCAAAAATTTTTCTTTTTAGAACTACGACTTCGATTGTAGTTTCAGAAAACAAAAAATAAAATAAAATTCGCAGTAATAGATTTTTATTATGATTAAAACATCTTTCAAAAAAAAGCTTGAACATTAATGCGATCATGATTGCATTCTTTTAAAATAATTATTTTTCTTAAATTTAGTAATCAAGATCAGTAATTTTTTGTTTGAAAAAACTCAAAATTTTCAGATTTGTAATTTTTTAGTGGAGGAACAGTTATAGCCAGGTTTAAAAGTGAAACTGAGGGTATTTTAGTCATTGGGCAACGAAAAGTGGTTGAGTATATTCTTTTACCGCCTAAATTTTTGACTTCTCTACGGCTAATATGAAGCCACGTCATGCCAGCTGAGAAACTCTCTCAGCTGTCGGTTGAGGTACAGTAACCCCTACACACATACACATATGTATATATATACATACATGTGTGTGTGTACAGACTTGTGTCATTCTAGAAGAATTCAAGACCGAATCCTTCTAACTCTAGTACAACCCTACGACATCAACAAAAATTAATATCTGAGGGTTTTCAAGTTCTTAGATCATGATGAAATGCTCAGATCAACAATTTGTATGCGAAAAGATATAGATCTAAGCAATATCCTATTTTCGGTCATCCATTTTGTGCCTAATTGATGGATGAGCAAAAAATATTCAAAATACATGATTATTGATTTTTATTTACTTGAAATATGTAGATCAAGCTCAACAGAATGGATCTTGCATTCGAATATCAAAGGGTTGTATTTGAGTGGGAAGGTTTCAGCCTTAAATTCTTCTAGAATAACATAAGTATGTGTGTATATATATGAGAAAGGTGGTGGGGGAGAAGAAGAGGAGGAAAATATGCATACATGCATTGTATATTACATCTATTGTGTTAATGTGATATATGTGTGTAAATGTAATAAAATAAAAAGTATTTTATCAAGAGTTCATTAAGATAAAAAGATAATGGAATGACTATTTAATATGTTGTGAGTCTCTATGTGCTAATTAATACTGAAATTAAATTGGGTAATGTAAATATATATAGAGAGGAATATGTGCCTCAGCTATCATCTAAAAAAACTCTCTTAGATATTGGTTTAAAACTCTAACTTTTCAAAAAATTCATGATCTGACCGCACAATATGAAATTCACATCTTAAGATGTGTACTTATAAAAAATCATGTATTTTAGGATTTGCTTGATCATGTTTCAAATGATTGCATTTGTTGTATTGTTGAAAAACTGTTAATTTGCAATCATTTGAAACGTGATCAGACAAACTACAAAAAAGTATATATCTTAGGACGTGAATATCATATTGTTGAACTCACCTAGAGAGAGGGAGTGAATAGGTGACTAGCTAATCTAATGGTCAATTAATGCGGAATTAAAACTATTTATGCAAATTAAAACTTCTTAAGCTAAACACCAAGTATAACACAAGAGTGTAGCCGGGTTCCCCGTGAAGGGCTCTGGACTAATCCTCAAGATTCCTCTAGATAAGAGTTGAGGTGCCGCTTTGGCTCTCTTGGTTGAATATAAGTGTTAGTAAACAATCCCCAAGCATATAACAATTTAAGCACAATATATAAAGCATATAAAGATAAAGACAATATGAGCATGCAAGATTAAAGACAAGTAAGAGATAGAGAGTGCAATCACAAATATGAGAGAATTGTTTCGAGGTTTGAGCACACTTGCTCTACGTCCCTGCCTTCAACACTTGAAGGATTTTCACTAAAATCGATCCCACCAGATCACTCGGTGCCGCAACACCTAAAAGGAGTTCCCACTAGAACTCTTGGACTCTCTAGTCCCTTCACTCGTTCCCACAAGAACTACATACAGCAAGCACGTAAGCTTACCGAGGCTGCACCTCTACAAAAAGCTCTCACTAGAACTTAAAACAATCGCGAACACACAAGTCCGCCCCTCAAAGCAAAGATGTAAACTTTGGTGATCTAAACACTTTGTTCACCTCAAATTCTCTCACAACAAAGATCCCTATAGGATAGGTATAGCAATGGATAGCTCAAGTGTTTGTGAGAAAAATAAGGATGGAAGTTGTGGTGAAAAACTCAAGAATCACTTTTGAAAACACTCTTGATAAAATTCCTTTTGAATTGGAAATATTTGCTCTCAGAGAAAACTTTTGAAATAGATGGGAAAAAGTAGGTTTAAAACTCTCTAAAAATCTTATGTAAAATAGTTCAAGAAAGCCCCCTTTTATGGGCTAACCAAAAACTAACCGTTGGGGCCAAATCAACAGCCTGGATGGCTGTCGGTCGACCGCCCGGTCGACCGGCCAACGGTCAGATTTCTGATCGTTGAGCCAGCGGTCGACCGGCCCGGTCGACCGTGGCCTAGAAACAGAGAGCAGAGCTCTCTGCCGGTCGACCGCTCGGTCGACTGGGCCTTTTTGCTCTCTGGACGGTCGATCGGGTCGGTTGACCGGCCCTCCAGCCAGACTAGACGTGCACGCTTGTGCACGTCGGCGACCGACTCCTGACTCGGTCTACCGGCCCGGTCGACCGGCAGAAGCCAGAAACAGGGATTATAGGGATTAAAAACTTGACTTTTTGACTTAAATAAAATCCCATAAAATCTCTAAAAAATCTACAAAAATAAGTTCAGTATAATACTTTGATATACAAACATGTTTGAGTAAAAATCAAACCATGTTACAAATATTTTAAACTATTTTTGTAACTTAGAAATTTTGGCTTGAAACAAAATCTGTATTTTTCCAAATTGATTTTTTCAAATTGAAAACTGATTTTTCCAAAACTCCTTCAAAAATAAAAACAGGATATTTTAAACACTTTTAAAGCATAGTGTGTATGGATATGATCCACTACACATAAATGATGAAATATCTATGTTTTTGACAATGAGCACTAAAAATGGTTTTGATTAAAGACATGTATATTTTGAATTCCAAATCCAAACGGTATTTTTCCGAAATGAAAACACTTTTGTATTTTACCAAAATGAAAATTCTTTTATGAAAACTCATCTAAATCTTGTGTGTGAGTGTATATGATATACTTGAGCAATCCACCAACTATTCTATCCTTTACATTTTATCTAAAAATAAAATCTTAACCAAAAATAAACCTAGATACAAGTCTTCTCAAGAAGGGCTTCACTTGAAGTCTTCTTCTCCTTCTTGACTTGGTCCAAACTTTGATCCAAAGAGTTAGACTCCTCTTGAGTACTTGATGTGGTCTTGATGCATAGGCTCTTGAATCAAACCGTGTTAGCTCCAAAACTTGACTTTAAATCCTTTGTTGAAGCTAAACACCTAGGGGTGAGCAGAGTTCGGTTATAACCGAAATAACCGACTAAAAACCGAAACCCGAACCCGAACCGAGCCGAACCGCTCTAGTTCGGTTCGGTTTCGGTTTTGTGTTTCAAAAACCGAACTCGACCGAACCGAACCGAATCTCTTACCTTATATATCACCCCACCCATTTCAATTAGTAAATCATATAGTTCATAACAAAAACTAGTGAAAACTTATCTCATTACTTCTAGCATTACCATCTTTTTTATGTTGAATATGTGAAAGTTATGTTAAGTACACCATCACAATTAAGAATAATATTTATATTAATATAGTTCTTTTTTTTTCATTCTTGCCATTAAAAATTAGTAATAGTTATGTGAGTTTTGATATAAGAGCCCAAATATAGCGTAAAAGTTTTAGAATATGAAATTTTTAATTCACATTAAGGTTAGGGTCTTTTTCTTATTTTTAATTTGGGTATTGAATATTTGAGATTAGAATATTAAATGATGATAATATAATGGTGATTAAAAAATGTAAGAAATGATGGAAAAATATTGGCCTAACCGAAAAAACCGAACCGAACTTAGTCGGTTCGGTTCGGTTCGGTTACTAAGTCTAATCGGTTCGGTTCGGTTTTGCAAAAATTAGCAAAAACAAAACCGAACCGACCGATGCTCACCCCTATAAACACCTACTGAGATCTTGATCACAAATCTGAGACTAATTAAACACAAGATCATTAGTATTATAATTACATAGTTAATCGTCATTAAAACTAGAGTGATGGGCCTTTGAGCCAACAATCTCCCCCTTTTTGATGATGAAAAAACTCATGGAATTATATATGCATGGATTAAAGTTAAGCTTCATAGAAGCTCCCCCTTAACTCATACATAACAATAAACAATAAGATATGGCAATGAAGTACATGAAACTAAACAAACATATATGCATCAATAAGGTGAGAGATAAACCATAAATCTAAAATCCTTTTTCCAAAAACTTTTCTCCCCCTTTTTGTTTAAACTTTCAAAAACATTCTCCCATTTTGTAAAACAACATAAGATGCCTAAACTCAATATATACAAAAACTCAAATATGCATATATAAACTCAAAATCTTTCTCCCCCTTTTGTCAATCATTAACAAAGGGGTTAAAGTAAACACAAAACAATGTACTCCCCTTTTTGTCTGAAACAAAAATTAATAAAGGGGGAAATCAAATCAACCAATAAAGAGATATATGCGATATACATTCATGAAGAGGAAGACGCTAAGTTAACTTCCCTACATACATGCATTACATGAAGAAGAGATGACAAGTCCTAACTCACATAACGCATAATATGTAATGCATAAGAGGAGATGTGAAGCTCCCCTATACACGTGTATCGCATAAAGAAGAGTTGTCAAGTTCCTCAATATAAGATACACTCAATATGAATCTATATGTAGAGAGATGTTAAGCTCCCCTTGCATATAGACAATACATATCAAAACATTTTAAGATAAATTTTTATAATACTAAAACAAATTGTATAATATCATTTGTACATAAACAAAATTTTATGATACCAATTGTAAACAACACAAATTTGAATTCTTCTTAAACTAACAAATTAATTTGATATATCACAAGAATTTTAATACCATTTGAAATAGGAAATGTGTGATACCAAATTGAAATAGAAAACATTTTTACATTTTGGTACCAATGAAAGAAGTTATTTTAATACCAATTTAAATTTACATTAAATTTTAATATCAATAGAAGTACATGATAAATTTTGATACCAAAAGATATTGATGCCAATTGAAATATATTGATACCAATAGAAATCGAAATACTTGTACATTTTGATAGCATATTTTGATACCAAATTAAATATCAATGAAATTTTGATACCAAAAAAATATTTTATATTTTGATACCAATTTAAATTTACATGGATACTAATTGAAATAAATAGATCAATAGATACCAATATATGAATACCAATTGAAATAAATAGATTAATAGATACCAATTGAATTATATTGTAAATATGATATCAATAAAAATACCAATTGAAGATAATGCATAAGCTTATAACAAGTACTAATTGAGAAATCAATTGAAATCAAGATTTAATTCAAGCTTAGCATAAGCATACTTTGTGCTTTAAATATGTAAATATCTTGCAACTCAAGCACAAACAAATTATATATATGTATGAAAAGAGAATACCAATAGAAATTGATATTATTTGAAATGAGAAGGCATACATATATAGAAAACAAAATATGAGTATATACAAAAAAAATATCAATTGAGATACCAATTGAAAATATGATGTAAATCAAGTATATAACTCATAATAAACCATCCTTTTTCATGCACAAGATAAAAGATTTTCAATAAGACATACGAGGCATGGTCGCCCATCCGTCCGCCCTTTAAAGGGGTTGGTAGGGGTTTTCAAAAATAGGAGGTTGAAATATTTTTATTGTGAAAACACTACCATTTGAAGAATAAATAACTAGTTAAATTAATTTTTTGAAAAACTAGTTAAAGATCCTTGAAAACATGAAACCAAATCATATGTCTATCATGAAACATATTAAATACATAAAGGTTGACACTCGAAATCTATAAGGTTTAAAAATAATCATGAAACAAAGTCATGAATAAACAAATAAAGTGTGAGTGTACAAGAATTATGTAATTAGCATTTTCCATGAAGATAATCAATGAAGCTCAAAACAAATATCATTTAATCAAACAAGTGAAAAACATGAAAATTCATTTTTCATATAAGGACGAAAATCATAAAAATTCAATTTTCATCTAAAAACAAACTTCTAGGTATATATATGTTTTTATCCAAAACTAATAATATGCATACATATCCCAAACATAAGAAGAGTCCATAATATAAATTGCATAAAGGCAAATGATTCAAGGGGTATACATGTATATTCATTAGTTTTGAACAAAAATAGCATATACATGAAGTAAAACATGTAAATAGGCAAAACAAGTGTAAATGAGGAAATCATCAAAACTAGCCTATACATGTGCATATAGTGAGTACAAATGAACAATGAAGTGCAAACGTATTGAATCAAATGTTGCTCACTACTTGTACACGTATATACACAAGTTTTGACAAAAATTACATTTAAACAAGTGTTTACCACATGAAGCACAAATACAAAACATGAATATTTTAACAAACACTAACACATTCTAAAATCATCAATTATAAATGCATGTAAATAAAATAAGAGTTTAGAGATAGTTAGCAAACCAAAGAACTATACTCTAAATCTCTAAAACATGGTGGTTGTCCTACCAAACCTCATTGATAGCGGTGCATCAAATGTGTGTCCATCAAGTCCATGTGCATCCACCGTCAAAGCACCAACTCTCTCACGTTTTGTGAGAGCCCGCACCTACATCAAATACAAAATGTGGAGATTTTGGTATCCATTTTCTTTTGGGTCCTCGGGGTTAGCATTGTAAGGAATCCAAACATTCTTATTAGCAACCTTTAAAGAATTAATTCTATCATAACAAAATCTTGCTAAATGGCCTATGCGGCCGCAATGTGTACACTTGTACACTCTAGAATGCACATGACAGTGAGTGTGATCATGATGGGCAAAATGTGCATAAGTGTGCCGTGGGTGATGTGCATGAATATATGGAGCTTGTTTCCTTTGAAACAAGGTTTTCAATCTTTTATGATTAAATGCACAATTACTTAAAGTTGAGCTTAAATAATCAATTCAATTTTTCAAAAATTTAACTTCATTTTCATCAGTAATAGCATGTAAAGCATGGTGAGAATGAGAATCATTATTCTTTTTCTTTTTAGAAATATTTTCTTTTTCTTTTGAAATAACTTTTCTTTTAAAGAGTTGTTTTCTTGCAAAGCAATTTTCTTTTGTTTTTTCACAAAAACAATTTTATTTTCAATAAAGTATTTCCTTCATAAAGATCATTTAATTTAGAAAGCAAGAAAATATTTTCATTTTTCAAACTTTCATTTTCTTTTTAAAACATTTTCAAATTTAGTTTGAAAAGAATCTTTTTCTTTTAACATGCAATCAAATTTATTTTTCATTTTCTTGTTATCCTTTTTAAGCAAGTCATATTTTTCTAGAAGTTGTTGACAAAACGATGCAAGTTCATCATATGGCATATCAACATCCTCTTCTAACTCGGATTCGGTGTTACCTCAAGGGGGTTATCCCCTTGGACCATGTAGCACACGTTGGAAGCTTCACTTCCAACATCCGAGTCGTTCCCCACATAGTATTGTTCTTTTTCGCCAAGGGGGATGATGGTGTTCCAAAATACAAAAGCCGAGTCAATATTAGCAACCCTACATAAATAATCATTATTTAGGGTACTCTTCAAAGTAAGGATGGCTTTTGAGTTAGCCTCAATATACTTGCTATTATTAACATATGAATCTTTAATAGTAGCAAAATAAACATGAATGCCTAGGCCTTTGAGGTACATAGACATCTTAACCTTCCAAGTTTGGATGTTAAGAATGTCAAAGGTGAGAGGTGACATGAAACCATGTGTGTGTAGACAAATATGGTGATTAGCTAAAAAATGAGAATCTTTAACTCAAGGTTGTTAGACCCAAATCAAGAGCACTTGGCTCTGATACCAATTGAACTCACCTAAAGGGAGTGAATAGGTGACTAGCTAATCTAATGGTCAATTAATGCGGAATTAAAACTATTTATGCAAACTAAAACTTCTTAAGCTAAACACCAAGTATAACACAAGAGTGTAGCCGGGTTCCCCGTGAAGGGCTCTGGACTAATTCCTCAAGATTCCTCTAGATAAGAGTTGAGGTGCCGCTTTGGCTCTCTTGGTTGAATATAAGTGTTAGCAAACAATCCCCAAGCATATAACAATTTAAGCACAATATAAAGCATATAAAGATAAAGACAATATGAGCATGCAAGATATAAAGACAAGTAAGAGATAGAGAGAGCAATCACAAATATGGGAGAATTGTTTCGAGGTTTGAGCACACTTGCTCTACGTCCCTGCCTTCAACACTTGAAGGATTTTCACTAAAATCGATCCCACCGGATCACTCGGTGCCGCAACACCTAAAAGGAGTTCCCACTAGAACTCTTGGACTCTCTAGTCCCTTCACTCGTTCTCACAAGAACTACATACAACAAGCACGTAAGCTTACCGAGGCTGCACCTCTACAAAAAGCTCTCACTAGAACTCAGAACAATCGCGAACGCATAAGTCCGCCCCTCAAAGCAAAGATGTAAACTTTGGTGATCTAAACACTTTGTTCACCTCAAATTCTCTCGCAACAAAGATCCCTATAGGATAGGTATAGCAATGAATAGCTCAAGTATTTGTGAGAAAAACAAGGATGGAAGTTGTGATGAAAAACTCAAGAATCACTTTTGAAAACACTCTTGATAAACTTCCTTTTGAATTGAAAATATTTGCTCTCAAACTAGTGGAGAAAACTTCTGAAATATATGGGAAAAACTAGGTTTAAAACTCTCCAAAAATCTTATGTAAAATAGTCCAAGAAAGCCCCCTTTTATAGGCTAACCAAAAACTAGCCGTTGGGCCAAATCAACAGCCTGGACGGCTGTCGGTCGACGGTCTGGTCGACCGGCCAACGGTGAGATTTCTGACCGTTGAGCCAGCGGTCGACCGGCCTGGTCGACCGTGGCCTGGAAATAGAGAGCAAAGCTCTCTGCAGGTTGACCGCCCGGTCGACCGGGGCTTTCCAGAGAGCAGAGCTCTCTGGCCGGTCGACCTGATCGGTCAACGGCCCTCCAGCCAGACTAGGCATGCACGCTTGTGCACGTCGGTCGACCGACTCCTGACTCGGTCGACCGGCCCGGTCGACCGGCAGAAGCCAGAAACAGGGATTATAGGGATTAAAAACTTGGCTTTTTGACTTAAATAAAATCCCATAAAATCTCTAAAAATCTACAAAAATAAGTTCAGTATAATACTTTGATATACAAACATGTTTGAGTAAAAATCAAATCATGTTACAAACATTTTGAACTATTTTTATAACTTGGAAATTTTGGCTTGAAACAAAATCTGTATTTTTTCAAATTGATTTTTCCAAATTAAAAACCGATTTTTCAAAACTCGTTCAAATATAAAAATAAGATATTTTAAATACTTTTAAAGCATAGTGCGTATGGATATCATCCACTACACAAAAATGATGAAATATCTATGTTTTTGACAATGAGTACTAAAAATGGTTTTGATTAAAGACATGTATACTTTGAATTCCAAAAACCAAACCGGTATTTTTTCAAAATGAAAACACTTTTGTATTTTATCAAAATGAAAATTCTTTTATGAAAACTCATCTAAATCTTGTGTGTGAGTGTATATGATATACTTGAGCAATCCACCAACTATTCTATCCTTTATATTTTATCTAAAAACAAAATCTTAACAAAAAACAAACCTAGACACAAGTCTTCTCAAGAAGGGCTTCACTTGAAGTCTTCTTCTCCTTCTTGACTTGGTCCAAACTTTGTCCAAAGAGCTAGACTCCTCTTGAGTACTTGATGTGGTCTTGATGCATAGGCTCATGAATCAAACCGTATTAGCTTCAAAACTTGACTTTAAATCCTTTGTTGAAGCTAAACACCTACTAAGATTTTGATCACAAATCTGAGACTAATTAAACACAAGATCATTAGTACTATAATTACATGAGTTAATCATCATCAAAACTAGAGTGATGGGCCTTTAGGCCAACAATTGTGTGGTCTGATCATGATTTTTGAAAAATAAGAGTTTTAAGCCACCATCTACGAGAGTTCTCTTAAATAGAAGCTGAGGGGTGGGTGTGTGTGTGTGTGTGTGTGTGTGTGTAGGGTCAAGTGCTCCTAGTAGGTCTCAGTCAAGTGCTCCTAGTAGGTCTCCTTAGATTGTAATCTAAAGAGATGACTTAAAACTCCAACATCCCGATTTTTTTTTTACAATCCGACTGCACATTATCATATTTATGTTATAAGATGTATTCATAAAAAAAATCACGTGCTAACTTGATCATCAGAGAGGCTTCATCGGATCTAGCCCGATGATGCGAACCCTCTTCTTTGGTCACAGGGATTTGAAGGCAATCAAGGATCTTCCTCACCTCTCCACAAATTAGACCTCATCAGCAGATATTAGTCTCATAATATTGAATATACCTAATAATTCATAAGGAATGCGAGTTCAAGTTTTATTATGAAGTTATGTTAAAATTAAAAATATAAATCAAATGACACAGTTTGTGATACTAAATGAGACTTTGAACAAATGCAGCAAGACAATTTTTGAATTTTTCAACATATATTCTGATATTTCGGATAGTTCATCACTATCCGTATTCGTATTCATATTTTAAATGGAGAGGATACTGATAGTAATATTTGTCAAATGCAAATACAGATTCGGGTTTGAAAAGATTATTTATATCCATTTTCATTCCGGAGCCAACCTATATAACTATTGTGGATTGTCCATGATGGTACTTGAAGAAATTTGTTGCAACTTGAGCCAAAGGATTCTGGGACGTAGACATTACCAAAATAAGTGATCCAATTGCTCGACAATGATGCAGAGGCGGCTCAATTTCTAAGGAGGCTTTAGGCGAAAGTTTTAAATGGGCCTTTTAAAATATACTTTAAATAAGTAATTAATATTAACTATAATATTTTATGTAATCTATATTTTATTGAAAAATAATTCTTCCAGCTTTTGAGATGCAAAATTTTTAATCAAGTTTTTGTATTCAAGTTTTGCTAACGCATCTTTTTCTATAGAGTACTTGCAGGCCCTGTCGTTAATCTAGGGTCTTGGCGATGGAGGCGGTGAAGAGCAGGGCAACACATAGAGAGAGAGAGAGAGAGGAGGCGGTGAAGAGCAGGGCAGCACATAGAGAGAGAGAGAGTTTTAATTTTGAAAAATTCTCTAATTATAATTAAATAGTTAGGAAGAGTGGAAAAAACTCAAGCTTTTCCTCGTGATATAAAAAATGATGAGGGAAAAAAATTCAAAAAAACATGGATGACAAGATTCAAACTCGGGCAGGCAAAGCCCACTAAATTTCTAGTTATGCCTGATAACCACTCCCGCATACCCGGTTGAACAAACGAAAAGAAATTTGTATATTTTATATTTCTTATTTTAATAAATACTAATTTATACTATTATTTGGAGGCCCCACTATATTTAGGGCCCTAGGCGACCGCCTCATTCGCCTAGGGGTTGAGCCGCCCCTGCAATGATGGCATTTCGTTGGCAACGGTTAGTTTTTAAACAGAGGTGTGAGTTGGTGGTGCTCCATGTAATACTTTTCATGAGCATTGTAATTCACATTTATTTCTGTCTAGATTGTGTCAATCAATTTCTGTCAGAGTAGCTTTAAAATTAAAGAGAGAAACATTTTGGCTTCTACACAAGCAGCAAGATGATGTCTATTAATGGATCAATGATGGTCATTTGTTGTTCAAGATGATCAAATTCAGGCCTCCATATATAATAAGATTATGATCAGCCAGCAACTCCTTTGTTCTTATTTGCTACTGATGAGTATTAACATCTAACAAAAGTTAGGCCTAGGATAGATATTTTTGATATCCAAATTAAGATAATACAAGATAAGCTTACTCTTATATATCACTGTGCAGACATGGAATGATTGCAGTTTATGTATTGGCAACCTCAAAGGCCTGCCTTTACTAGCTTTTGTCCCCCCACTCAGACGCAACCATTGCAGATGCTAATGCTTTTAATTAGTAATAGCATCAGAGTGCAGCCATTGTGCTATTACATGGAAACATTGTCATAATTCCCTTGAGAAAACCCCCAAAATGGCTTCTTTTGTGCCTCTCCGGGGTCCATATCCTCTAGCTTTTGTCTCACCACTCCCAACTTTTGTTTAAAGAGAGCAAAAGATATGCTCTCTTTTGTTTTTTTTTTTTTTTCCCCTTTTCAAACTTTGCACTAGCTTCAGTGTGAATGAAGAGATGATTGTGTGCACGGATCCAAAGAGATCATGTGAGCAAATTTAATTACGAGTTCTTGATCAGAGAGAGAGAGAGAGAGAGAGAGAGAGAGAGAGAGAGCATCCCTGCTGCAGTTATCATGCAAACAATAAAAAGAGATTGAGAGAGAAAAAGAGAGACTGGTGCTTTCACAAAGGAGTAAGGTAGTGTTTAGGGCTAGCTGTTAACAGGTTTTTCTTACTGTAGAGCAGCCTTTGACTGGTGGTTGGCTAGGGTTAGGGTTAGAAAGATGTTGAGAAAGCGAAGGAACATGTAGCATGTGCTGAAGAGGGGAACATATCACTTTTTGTACCATTTTGTTTGGTGGGGCTTTGGGATTTGATCAATGTTGCATTAGTTTTGATCTTATATGGAAGGTTAATTGATGTGGTTGGGTTCTGATCATGGCCTATAACACAAAATAAGATTACATGTTATGAGAGTGCAAGTAATGAGTGTTCCAATAAGGTGCGTGTGCAAATGCAGCTAATGAGTGTTAGGGTCCAGGCACTCTCTCACTTTAGGAGGTTTCCTAATTTGAAGTTCTGAGTGCTTGAGTCTCGGCAGTGCGGATGGCAACAGAATATTGTGGGGTTCAATTAATTATACCAGAGATTAGAGGGGACTCTAGCAAGATGAACAAGGATCAATGATCAAAATCAGTTGGACAGAGATCAAGGATTAAATCTGTGGATAAAGAGTAGTTTAAAATTAGAATTATGTAATACTGGTTGTATTAGGAATAGAGGTTTCCTCATTGTGTAATTGTAATGGCTATTCGGACATTGCCCTCGTTAATAGTCTATATATACTACCTATAAAAGCGTCAATAGTGTATCCACCGAGAGTGATTTTAGACCGCTATTATCATAATAAATCCCCACCATTGATTGAGCAAAAGAAAACTTAAATTAGAAAAGGATTTCAAATTATAATAGGATTAATGTATTGAGTTATTGTTATAGCAAATCCTCACTATTAGTTGATTAAAAAGTCTCAACTAAAAAGGATTTATGAATTCATGATTGACAAATGAAGAATCCCAATTATAAACTTCTCTCATGCTTCTTTTTTCCCTCTCAATCTTTTCTTTCAATTGTTACTCTAAAATTTAAATTTTCTATTATTATTCAAAGGGAAAAAAAAAATGAAAGTTTCCTTTCTTCAATTTACTCTAATTATAATACCCGGATTATTCAATTTAAAATTTTAGTATTCAATTAATGTGTATAATAAGAATAATAAGATGTGATAATCTAATTACTTTATTAATGTGTATATAAAGTGTGATAAGAGATTCGATTATTTAATTAATGAACAATTAATTAAGTCTAAGATTTTAGCATATTTTAATGTGTTTGTATGGTAAGAAGGGATAAATACAAGTATGTATATGTGTTTGTGTACACACACACACACATAGAGAGAGAGGAATATGTATCTCAGCTGCCATCTAAGAGAACTCTCCTAGATGGCGGCTTAAACTCAAACTTCTTAAATCTTTTATCATGATCCGACCGCATAATATGTAATTTGCATTCTAAGATGTGTACTTATAAAAAATCATATATTTTGGAGTTTGATCATGTTTCCAATGGTTGCATTTATTGTATTATTGAAAAATCATTAAATTTGTATCTATTTGAAACATGACCAATGAACTCCAAAACATGTGATTTTTTATAAGAATACATTTTAAGACATGAATATCATATTATATGGTCGGATCCTGACTTTTTTTTTAAGAAAGTTAGAGTTTTATGTCACCATCTAAAAGAGTTCTCTTAGATAGCAGTTGAGGTACATATTTCTCTCACATACACATACACATGTGTGTATGTGTATCTGTATATATATATATGTGCGTGTGTGTGTACACGTATGTGCGTGTAGAAAGGTAAAAATGAATATATTTATAACTGAAATAAGTGCGCAAATGTAGGCTAGGTTACTACAACCAAAAGCTTATGAAATTTAAAAAATATGCTTCAGAAATCTTTATACACCATTACTGAAATCACTGTATAGCTCCTTCTTCCATGCTGAAGCTGAACTACATGTCTACCTCAGGAATCTGAAACATAATGGAATGTGGCTAGTGCACATTACTTTGTGGCTTTGTTCAACGTCACACTTCTTCTTTGCCCTTGTTGCTTCACTTTTTTCTTTCGTTTCAAAGAAGATTTTTGAGCTCCAAAGTCCTCCATTAGTTTTTGTCATTCTGGATTAACCATTGATATCTGAAATTAGGCTTGGCCAGATCCACCTCTCCTTCAGATATTGCATCTTCTATTTTATGGATTTCAACATCAACTTGTACTAGATTATCTGGTCTACCAGCAGGTTTATCAAAGATAGGATCTGGACTTAGACCTGGAATAGGATGGGTACAAGGTCTGGAACCAACCTCAATAGTATTCAGTGCATAACCAGGATCAGCCTGTACAAACCTGGGCACGAGTATTACAACACTACCAGGATCATTAAAGACAGGTAATGCAGCACAACCGGGAGCATTAACTCCTAACATCTGATTACATGAACTGGAATTGTCCTCTAATGTAGAATCATTAATTCCCAACTTCTAATTACTGGAAGGTGCAGGTACAGATGTAGCCACAATTGCAGGAGCAGGTGAAGTTGAATCAGCAGCAATTAGATCAGCAGTTGGATAAACAACTGGATCAGCAGCAGTGAGATCAGCAAAAGTAGCATCTTCAGAACTCTGTGGATGCTCTGAAACCTGTGGGTGTCCATGTTCTATAGCAGAAATAGATGGTTGTGCATGTGCATATGTTTCTGGACTTTTAGCTATGCTTACCCTATTGTTACCAGTGTTGTATTCCTTTGAACCTCTATCACAGGTATTCTTTGTTACATAGATGCCCTTTCTATGTTCTCCATAAATGCATATTGTCACGTTCTGTGCTTGTTTCGATACCAGATCTGATAGGTACACTAGATGATTTAGGAACACTACTAGAAGCTGTTAATGTTCTAGGCTTCTCTGTATCTTTCTCTGCGTGAATTTCAGGAACTGAATTGCAATTTCCCATCATATTCATACTGACAGATTCCTCAACAGGCTCAATAGTTTTTTCAGTAACTGAAGGAGGCTTTGTTGAATCTTTTTGTTTCCACACCTTAGTTACAGGGCATTGAACATCAGTATGACCAAAATTTGCAACAACTTGGGGAATCCACTCATATTCAACAGGAATTAATACCCTCTCTCCTCCTTCCAACTCTAAAGTAATCTGTGTTGGCAATTGTCTAGATGTAGAGATTTCAACAAAACATCTAGCATATGACAATCTCTCTCCAGTTGTTGTAGCATTGTCCAAATACAAAGGTTTGCCTATCAGACTAGTTGCCCTACTTAACACCCTGTGAGAACAAAACTTTAAATGCAGAGTGGGAAATCTAAACCAAATAGGAATTGAGGATAGCAAATCTCTTTTCAAAGAAGATGATTCATTCTATCTCTTCAAAATTATGAGCCTCCCATCAAATAACCGAGATCCCCCATGAAAGACCCTATCACACTCTTCCTTAGATCCAAATTTGAAGAAGAAAAATCCATTTTCTCTTGAGAACAAGTCAAGAGAACAATCAAGTTTCCATAGCCTACTAACACAAGCTTTTAAATGTATGAAAAATGGCTGATTTTCCATTACATAACTGATAACGTATTTGATCATTTGTTTACATTGTGAAGAATCTTAGATCTGGTAATTGTAGCCACTTCCTTACCATCAAGATTCCTAACAGGTTCAATGTATTCGAGATCACTCCCAATACTGATATTCCTTCCCATAACACAAATTTCCTTCCATGTAATTATCCAGATTTGAATCTAAAAGGAGGTTTAGCAATGTTACTTGATGCTTGAGCCATTGAAGTAGATCCCTTACTCATATTGTGGCGCCCTGCTCCGGCGGGTACGGGGACGCCACTGCGATGTACACACGCAGGACGATGGTACCATCACGTATGTACGCTAAGTATCAATACAACACAATACAGGGATCAGAGTACGGAAATACATGGTGTTATACATTCTAACACAAAATAGTACAAGTACTCAATCATCACAGAGTGGGACATAATATTACATGAATATTATATCACCAGGTAGTACAAAAGTAGACATAAAGGTACAAAAGATAAGGACTCACGAGCTGGAAGAGGGAATCTCGCGAGCGGGGAAGAAAGGATGAAGCTACAGCTGATCTGCCTGCTCCTCGAAGTAGGCCTGGGCCTCAGCTGAAAGGTCCACCTCGGTCCAAGCTGCTAAATCTGGACATACAAATTTAGGGTTGTTAGTGGGCAACCCAGCGAGTGCAATAATCCAAATGATAAGTATAAATAAAAGCAAATGCATCAGGTCAAGTATAATGTACCCAAATCACTAAGCATGAAATAACCACAATAAATAGTGAAATATGAAAATAACATTAGAATTTATGTGGCACGAAATAAAAGCAAGTATAGTAGGTCAAATGTCATGTAATTAAATTAGCAAGCATGGAGTAACCACCATAAATAGCAAGTATAGAAATAATAATAAAATTCATGTAGCATTAAGTCAATTATCAAGTTATTATTAAGACTCGTTCAACTTGTATGTTACGGTATATGGCCCGTACCATATACTTCCGCATCCAAGTCAAGCGAGGTTGGTTATTGAAAATTAATGGAGAACGACGAACATATTTAGAATGGGTCCCGTGCATGCCCGGGACAACGGTCCAGGAGTATCTGGTACTGAGCCGGAACGTACCGCTAGGTACCGAGACTTACTATATGCCCGAAGGTCTTAGTATATGCCCGAACAGGAATAGAGTGTCACCGTTCCTCACAGGGATATACTCAGGGGATTATAGCACACCCGGCAGGCAGGCAAGGGGGTAGGGGCCAGTACACCCCTCTGAAGTGCCTGGTGGCCTTCAGGTCGAATCCAACAGGAATTAGTTGTACAACATATATATGACCACCATAAACACAGAAGTTATATCGATACCCATCAATTCCCCCATCCCGGTGTAAGTTATTTAAATATAACAGAGTGTGAAATAATAAAGTCCACGGGATATTCACAAAAGTCCAATATCCATGGCTATCCTAATACGGGGGTCAACAGGAGTATAATATTAGGAGTAATGTCAGGAGCCTCCTTATTTCAGGGGTTCAAGTATACAGGAGTTCAGGAGAACAAGAGTTCAGGAGTACCAAATGTCTGGTAATAATATAATAATCATGCCAAGTCCCCGTAAAAGTGATAGTCATGAATATATCATATAATACAGGTATCAGGAGTGGTAGTGTCCGGTCAAGGGTCACGATGTCAAGTCAATGTACTTGTACCACATGAAAGCATGTCAAGTAAGGGTTAGCATGTGTCATATACCGGGGGTCAGGATCAGGTGACAAGTATGACATAATCAAGTACTAGTGTCTAATATCAAGTGTCATGAATCATGTTCAAATCAAGTGCCGGTGTCAGATATCAAGTGTCGTGGATCAGGTATCAAATATAATATATCAAGTGTCGGTGCCATAAATCATGCATCAAGCATAACTGTCAAGTGTCGGGTAAATACCGAGTACGATACCATCTATAAGCTTGTATAGTAAGAAATCATGTACTAAATATTACATTAGTAAGTGTTAGGCATGTTACGGTAATAATAAGATGTTCACATATCAATATCATGTTATAAGTCAAGGGTAGTTATTTTTAAGTTTAATATAAAGCATTCGCCTGAAATCGGAACGAAATACTGGTTAAAATCCGAGAAATCCGCGAATCCGTACGAGCAAGCCACTATCCCATATATATATTAAAATATATAAATATAAATATTATTTATATAATTATTAGAGAGGAATGAGAGAGGAGAGGAGATGAGAGATAAAGTTGTAGGAAGGGGAGAAGAGAGAAAATAGGATATTTTTAGGAAAGAATTGGGAATTAAAAGGGGAGGGTTATGCTTGTAAATATGGGGAAGTAATTTGGAAATGAGGGGATGGATATTTTAGGGAATGTAGGAAAGTGTGTTTATTTAGGAAAAAGAAAGAGAAATGAAAAGAAAGAAAGAGTTATGGAAGGAAAGAAGAAGAAAGAAGAAAGAAAGAAGGAAATGAAATCGAGGGGAGGGGGTGGTCGGCCACCGCCGGCTCCAGCGGCCTGGCGGCGGCGGCGTCGCTGAGGAAGGGGGGCAGCGCGCGTGCGTGGCAACTCTAGGGGAGGGGAGGAGGGGAGTGGTTGGGTTTGGTTGGTGGTTATTGGTGGAGGTGGTGGTGATAGTTGGTGGTCGTGGTGGTTATGGTGATTGTTGGAGGTGGTGGGGAGTTAGAGGAGGAGGAGGAGGTGATGATGGGGTGGTGAGAGTAGTGAATTTGATGAAGGTGATGGTGAATATTGGAGGAGGAAGGAAGGTGATGGTGAGGGTTTTGGTAAAATTGGAGGTGGTGGGTGGTTGATGGAGGTTGAAGGAGGTGGTTGAGTGGAGAGGGGGTGTGGGGAAGGGGATGGCCGACGGCTATGCAGGGGTTGCGGCGGCGGTGGTGATGGTGGAGGCGACGGTGATGAAAAAGAGATGGGTTTTTTTTATGTTAGTTTGTAGTTGAATTTTGAAATGGAAAATGAAAAGAGAAGAAAAGAGGAGGGGAGTTTTCAATGGAGGGGAGGGGAAATGGTGATGATGAATTAGGATGGGGGATGGGCTGCAGCAGCAGGCCATCATGCCTCTGTTGCTGCTGCTATGGCTGTGGAAGAGGGAAACGCAAGGTATGGGGGGTGGAGTGAAGGAGAAGAAAAAGAAGGAAAAGAAAGAAAATTAAAGAAAAAGGAATAAATAAGGAAAAAGAAAGGAAATTAGTTTAAAATTTTTATTATTAAATAATTAATTTATTATAATCTCTGAGAGTATATAGTAGGGGAGTAGAGAAGGAAAAAGCACGAAAAGATCAGATCAGTAATTAATATTATTATTTTAATAGGACGAAAATTTGACTATTTCAGAAACGTTCCAAAAAATTTTCAAAAATAGAAAATATTATATTAAGATGCTCGATGAAATTGGATTTGAGAAATTCAATCTAGTTTTCCAATTAAAAATCCTAGAATATTCCAGAGATACTGGCCTACACCAGATTCGGTCAAATTTTGATAAATTTAGAAAAATTCTCAAAAATACTTTTATATAGAAAATGAAATTTTAAGAAGTAACATGAAAGCCATTTTTAAAAATTCAATCCTTTTTGAAAACTAAAAAAAATATGAGAATCAGTCAGCGATGCCGACCGACACCGGCTTTGGAGGCTTTGCAGAAAAATTCTGAAAAATTCTAAAAAATCATAAAAAATCTAAAATATTAGAAAACAGTGTCTGAAACTGAAATCAATTAAATCAGACTATCAAAAAGGTCAAATTGAGCTACAGGCTGGCATCGGGTTCCCAGTCTGGGTCAGGGCTTACTCTAGGTCTGAGAATCTAGATCCGATACATAATAACATAAGTAATCACAACTCAAAAGTAAATACTGAAAGAAAATTGAACAATACGATTAAAAAAATTTGGGACACATATCTGAGTACGTATCCCGAGAACGGGGTGCTACACATATGTTGCTCATGTTGTTTAGCCCTTGCATGCCAGAAGCATTGCGCATGTTCTTAGGTAAGTTCTTGTGCTCAATGGATTGCTTTCCAATAGGACCTTGCCTTTGCCTGGATTCAAGAAGCCGTGGCCATTGCGACGCTCCATGTCTCTGCCGCATATCAGAATCACTTTTTGATCCTTGTCGAGCACCATCAAATCTCACGCTATGCTCATAAGTGCCATGCCATGCATTGTACCCATGCCGACCACCATCAGACCCTTGCACTCCATGCCTTAGCCAAGGATATCCATCAAATCCAATAGGAACTTATCGCTTCACTGCAAGTCCTTGTCGTCCATCATTAGATCCAGCAAGGTCTTATGACGCTTCTAGCGCCGCAGCAGGATCATGTCTAGCACCTCCTTGCATCACATCATAGCCTTGCTCTTGTCGAGCATCTCCTTGTGCCGCAACAATGTCATGCCGAGCAGATCCTTACCCTTGCCTCGTAACAGTGCTAGGATTCCCTTGCTTACGCAGACGCACAGTGGTCCAGCCCTCATCTGCAGCCTAAAGAACCTTGTTACTGCCTTAATTATTACCATCTTCGTAGATTTCGCCCCCTAGGGAAGAAACCCTACCTGCGGCCATTTTGTGTGTGTGTGTGTGTGTGTGAGAGAGAGAGAGAGAGAGAGAGTGTGTGTGTGTGTGTGTGTGCATTGTTCAGAGGAAAACCGTGTATGAAAAATGTATGATTTGGATTGTGAAATGTGAGCTTAAGATGATGCTACTGTTTCCTCAAAACTATCGTTATAGCTAAGAAGCTAAACAAGTCGTGTCCACAAGGAGGAAAAGCAATAGAAGCATGTGTTTGGTTTTGTATTTGTTTTGGGAAATTCTCCTTTTATTTCAAAGAATTTTTACAAAGAATTTTTAAAGAAAATAAAAGAGAAGGAATGTTGGTTGATGGTATGAGAAAACAAAGTAAAATGGATAGCTTGTAGAAATGTAAGTAAAAATGGAATGCGAAGGAAGAAGTTATAAAGTGATAGAAAACAAGTTGTGAAAAAGAAAAGAAAAAGATTTCGGAAAAACTTCTAAAATGAAAGAAGTGTTCTTAAAGAAAATGGAAAATGAAATGAGCTTTGAAAAGATGGTTTTTTAGAAAAGAAACTTAAAGAGTAAAGTTTTGAAAAGAGGAAAAAAGTAGAGTTTGCTTTTTAGATGGTAAAATGTATGACTAACCTCATACTAATTGATACCACAAATCGCTAACTTTCTTGATGATAGAGCCTCACAATGGATCCTTGGCCTTCACTATTCTTGTGCTTTGAGAACATGTCATGTGGAATTCGAATGAAAGTTCTCCCCGATCACCTTGAGGTATACAGAAAAAACTCGAATGTCACCCCATCAAGATCCATTTTAAGGCAAGAATGAGGTGAATTACAAGTGCACGATCGGTATCAACAAGGATGAATAGGTAATCTCCAACTTACCAAACAAAGCAAGGTTAGTACATCAATAGATCATCAAGAACACATAGTTAAGCATGAAATATGAGAATTAGCTTGCATGTTAGTGTGTTAGAGTTAAAACTCTTCATCGTAAGCCATCCATAGCTCTCACTTGCACAAAGCTCATTATGATGCCCATTGATTCATGTGGGTTAGGAATCAAGTAGTTAGTTAGTCATGCAAATAGGAAAGTTAGCTATTCATGAAAAGAAAGAGCAAGAAAGTAGTCATTCTACACTATTTGTAAGGAAGAAGAAAAAGCAAGTAAAAGAGCAATGAAAATAGAGGTAAAAGATGAAATAATCTTGTATAGATCAATATAGAACTTCACTATCTCTCCCTCTAATTTTCTGAACTAAAACAAGAGAAAGAAATTACAAGAGATATCTAAAGAAAAATCCTAAGAGAAAATATTAGAAAATTTCTAACTTCCCTCTCGGATACCAGAGGGCGTATTTATGGTACCAAAACCCCAGCACCAATCAATCTAGGCCGTCGAAGAAAACGCTGCATAACGATCAAGACTTTGCTATGGAAACGCGACTTTAGTCGCAAAAACGCGGCTCTATTGTGATCATTAAGGCTGTGCCACTGTCTGCCACGTTGTCTATGTCTAAGTGTACTTGTAAAAGGTTCCATTCTTCGAATATTCTCTGAGTTTGTTAGCAGGATTGGGCTCATGGATTGGGCTCTCTTTAATCTTCACAAAAATCCCTAAATTAATTAGGGTTTTTGGGCCTTCTTCTTCATTAAGATTTGGATCTAAAAATAGAAGAGAAGTTTTATTAGTAACAAAATAATATCACTCAAAATGGGAAAATGTGATAAAATAAATGCAAAAATGAACACTAATCATGCATATATATATTTTTTGGAAGGTAAATTCTAGGGTATCCAAGGTTCAAGACCAGCCTACGGACTTTGTTAAAAAAAAAGTATATATGTATGTATGCTTGTGTGTGTGTGTGTGTGTGTGTGTATAAATATGTATATATGAGTTTGTATAAATAAATTAATGAAGACAAGAGTTTTGGGGGGTGGGGGGGGGGGGGGAGAGAGAGATCTAAATTTTATAGATAAAGAATTATCACCCAAATTTTTTTCTCTCCTATATATACCATCTCTTGAGTTACTATCCACCTAAGAACAAAAATCTCCAAATCCTTTCCTCTTTCCCATTTGAGAAAACCCTAGCTTCTCCTACAATTAAATCTCACCATTTAATTTCCTTTTTGTGCTTATTTCGTCTTATTTTCTTTTTTTTTCTCTTCTTTTCTCCTCCAACTGGAGTCATCTAGACCCGAAATCAGATCCGAGCCAAGTTGGCTCGGCCAACCTTGCCCTGTGAGCAAGAAAGAGGAGGAGGTGAGGTGTTTGTTTGGCGGCCCAAAAAATAAATAATTAATCAACTAATAGGTAAGCTAACACCTTTTATCTTTTATTTAAATTTCTTTCATTAATAATTACATGTTACCTAATTTTTATTATATATAAAATTAAATAGAAAATTATCGCCGCTATTGCGTGGGCTCCGTTTATATCGGAAAAAATCATTGAATCTAAGTGTGAGTAAAGTTTCCCTCTTATTCTCGCTTGATTTCCATAGTTGAACTTTGACATTTTGATTCTCGTCTCCTATTAGAAACTTGTTAATTATGGTCTAAATTGTGTAAACTTACTAATTATGGTATAAAGTGTAAACTTATTAATCATGGTGTAAATCATGGTGTTAATCATGGTATAAACTTGTTGATCATGATATCGGAAAGATCCTCGCTAATTTTATGATCGATATCCCTAAAAATTGAGGCAAATTATATGGTTTGATAATATATATTTTGGTTGAGATTTGGTGTAAATTGTATCACTTCTGAGGGGATTAAAATAGTATTAATGTCGGCAAAAGAAATATTTTAAATCCATTACGAGTCGTCCATGATCCAAAAGCTTAAGAAATGGTATTGAATACATAAATAAACACAAATGGAAAATTGTTGTATAAAACATGATATTGGTGAGCAATATATATATATATATATATATATATATATATATATATATATATATATATAAAGCAAATACGGGTGTGAATTTATGAAAACTAAATCGATAAACTGAAAATGTGAAACTTGATTAGTTTTGGTATTAATGTGCTCTTAATGTGTTATATGGATGAATGATATGTTGCTACAATGTGCATGTATGCATTACCTAGCATGGAGGAAAGTTTGTGGATGGGGGAAGATGGAGAAGCTATATATACATATGTACGTATATTCATATATATATATATATATATATATATTATATATATATATATATATATATATATATATATATATATATATATATATATATATATATATATATTGGTTTTATTTGTGTATTGTACGCGCGCGCGCGCGTGTTCTTGGAGTAAGGGCTATGAAGAGGGAGGAGGGAGTATGTATATATGAAAATATATGACATGCATACAAATTATTGTATATGTTTTACGGAGGGAGGGACCGGAGGTGTGTGTTTGTGTGTGTATATATAGGAAAATGTTTTAATACACATAGAGCGTGAAATAAAAGTTTACAAACACCTATGAAAATACACCATAATCCATCCATATCTATGATCCAAACAATTGATTATGATATACATGTTCTAAAACTCATATGATCAAATTTCTTGTGAATTGAAACTTTCTAGCCCCTCCATCTCATGATCTAAAATGGATAGTCTGTAATGGTCTTAAAGGCCAATTTTTTATTTTCTTGATTTGTGAGTTAGAAAGTTTCAATTCACATGAAATTTGATTTATATGAGTTTTTGAGCATGTGATCATGAAGTCACCTAGAGGGGGGTGAATAGATGGTATGCTAATCTAATACGAAATTATAAATAATTATAAAGTATTACAAAATCAACTAACAACACGATAATACAAAAAACTCACAACTAAGAAATGAAGCCGTATACCCAGTGGAGGGCTCTGAACTTCTCCTCAAGACTCCTCTTAAAATAAGAGTTGAGGTGCATAATTGCTTTCTTGATTAAATAGAGTATAAAAAAATAGCATATAAAGATGAGCAAGTATAATTATGCAGGATATATACAATAGTGAGTAGAGTTGAGTTGAGAGAGAAAATCAATCACAAACACAGGAAAATTATTTTGAGTTTCGAGCAACTTCTTTACGTCCCCGCCTTCACTACAGTGAAGGATTTTCACTATGATGATTCTGCAAGATCACTTGGTGCATTAACACCTAGAAGCTTTCTCAAGAACTCTTGGATTTGCAAGTCCTTCACTTGTTCCCGCAAGAACCAAACACACAAGCTCGCAAGCTCGATCGAGTCTGCAACCTCTAAATACTCTCTATACAATAATTGAAACACTTGGTGATCAACTCTTTGACCATAAACAAAAAACTATCTCACAAACAAGGATCCTATAGAATAGATATAGAGATGATAGCTTAAACTTGTGTGAGAAAATAAAAAAGATTGGAAGCTAAAAGCTAAAGACACTATTGTAAACTGAAACACAAGGATGTGAAATAAGTAGCTTTTGAAAGACTTAGCCAAAACTTGTTCTTAAACAAATTCTAATCACTCCTATTTATAGGAGAAGGTTAGAGACAATTACTAAGTAAATCCCAACAATAAAAATTGTTAGCCTAAGGATACAATCACTGTTTTTGTTTTGATGATTCCAAAACTCATCTGGTTATAAGATACTAATCAAGTTCAACTATTTTTTAGTTACAGGGTTCAAGAGTTAAGGTTTTGTTTCATTCTTTCTCAAAAGAAAGGTATTGAAGTGTTCAAGTTGATTCGAGCATGGGATTCAAGCTTGGAGGTCAAAATGTGGATTTTTAAAGAAGCCCACTTATCAGAATTAAACGAGCAGTTCCAAACACCAATTACGGTAAAGGAATGAAGCAAGAGTATGGTGAATGCAATGAAAAGTACTGTGTAGCCTTGGGATAACGGATCATGTCCACGATGAGAGATGCGATGAAAGCGTTTCAGTGTTTTTGTTGAAAACAGGTTTAGTGTTGCTTGTTTTTCTTTAAAAGAAAACAAAAAGAATATGTTGTGATTGAGAGTTAGTGTGTTTTGATGTTTGATAAAGAAAAAGATCCGGGCTCACTATCTTACCGCTCAACTATATGTGCTTCCCTTGAAAATATGAGTGCCTCAACTAGATTATAAGCCAAAATTCAATCTTGAGCTTTGAAATATTTAAGGAAAACAAATAAGATGATGTATGAAAGAGTTAACTCACTTTTTAAAAATCAACCTTGAACTAAATATTAAATCATCAAGATGTTCTCCAAGTATGAAATAAAAATAAGTTCAAACTTATATTTTTAAAATGAAAGTTTTAAGAAATTCAAATGCATTCTCATGTGCCTTCAAGAATACTTACAAAGATGCAAGGCTTAATTTGGGCATTCATATGATTCCGTTGGGTTCCTTGAACAAAAATCAGTCATAATGAAGAAGGATAGAGGAGGGAAGATAGTGAGCCCAGAAAAAAAAATTTAGCTACTCATAATCAATATAAAACAACACATATAATTTAAATGTAACATCCAGAGAGTTAGAGAAGAAGAGAGGTCTTGAATCTTTATTGATGTCACTTCAGCATCGGATTACAATCACTCTTTCTCTCTCTCACTTGTGGCTAGACTAGACTAGAACAAGAATAAATAAAATTACAAACGTATTGTAACTATCTAACATAAATATTAACCTTAAGAATAATAAATTTAGATCCTAGTCTTCGTCCTATCTTCACAGAAACTAGTGGTATTTATAGGAAAAAATCAAAGGGAAAAGGAGTGATCAGATAGGGGGAGCAAATGCTTCCCCATCTCTCTAACAAAGTCGCGGATCTGCGGCTTTGGCCACGGATTCGCCGCCAATTGGCCACATCCAAGGAGAGGAAGCCGCGGATTTACGGCCCATTGGCCACATCCAAGGAGAGGGGCTTCAAGATTTTCCTATCTTTCCTTCTATCCAATTAGATTTCAGCTTTGATCTTCCGGTTTGACGATTCTTCTATTGATCTTTGGTTAACCATCTGGATCCATGAAAATCCGATTTTAACCGGTCTCCATTTGGTGTTTTCTTCCCTGATATGTACTGATCTTCAGCTGGAATTGCATTTATCTTCCTGAATATTTGTCCCAATCTTTGATTTAGATTTAAACTCAATTAAATCTGAATTAAAGTGGGCTTTTATGCTCGTTTCTTTTCCATCTCCCTTGGTAAAGGCATGCATTCATTTAGACAAAAATACTATTAAAAGCAGTATTTATTATACCATAAATATGAGAATATTGTAATAAATATTGCATATCAGTAACCGATCACACTGTCACACCTATCTTTTTCTCATCCTCGAGCAAAACAAAGAAAAATAGAGCTAACCTAATCGAATACATTTTCATAAGAATTACGATTGCATTTAGCCTGTGCAACAAGCCATTAAACCTCTGAGTTACCCTAGATGAAGACTTTTGTCTCGTGAGAGTTTTCAGTGAATTACACTCATAAAATCCAAAAAGAGAAATAAAGTGTTAGTATTTTTAAATTACATTTTGAAAAGATAAAAAATATTTGAAGTATTATTGTAAACATTCAAGTATTCTATAATTTATAGAAAAATTAAACTTTTCATTCCTAAACATGGTGTTTATTCAAAAATTTGTTATTAATCAAGATAAAGCGTCAAATTGTATTTCTCATTTAGTCTATTTTTTACCCTAAGTCATATGCACCATTGTGACCATGAAATTTTGACTCGGGGTTTTTCAATTCTAACTCTTATGTCTTACTTTTTATATTTTTGGTTGTATTATCCGATAGTTCTATTAGACTTTCTAATCTGCTCATGTAACGAGTCTTAAGTCGGTGACTCTTAAACCTGATGGTCTTAGGGCACCGGGTGAGAAAACACTCCAATGACTTAAGGACTCGAGCAAATAAGGCCACAAAAACTTAAAAAAATTTATTAATTATATGGACCACTTTTAGGCGTGAATATTTATAATTTAAGAGGCGCAAATATCCAGCTTAATCAGAGGATATTTTGATATATATAAATATAATTTTTTTCAAACTTATCTAATCACCTTTTGCATAAATACCAAAGCTTGCTTTGGCCAAAGCACCTAACTAATCAATAATTAGATTTTTTTATTAGTTATATATATAAATTTTCTTTTTCTCTCTTTTTTTATAAGGCATAAGAATCTTTATATTTGAACCCTAAGTGTGTAAGTGTATAAAGTATGCATATTTCAGCAAGATAAAAATCAAGAATACATTACTTTTTAATTTTTCTTATTAACCCTAGAAATCAAACAAATAATCTTATTTTGACCAAGTATAAGAAATTCCAATTATGATTCTCCTATTGTATAAAATTGACTCAATTTCTTAAAAAAATAGGTCAAAATATTGTTTCTCTTTCCAAATTTTTTTAGATATTTTTTCTATGACATGTTAGTCGTGTTAAAACCCTCCCCCACATCTATCTCATGCATTGTCACCAATGTATGAAAGAAATGTATAGATGCATGAAATGAAATGAAAAAATATGAAGTTACTGATACACCGGGACGAATAGACCCATAACTGTTTCACTTACTGACACCGATTCTAAGAAAGCTTTAAGGCGTTGACCATTTACCTTAAAGCCATTCCCGTTCTTGGGGTCACATATCTCTATTGCATTGTGTGGAAACACAGTTTTCATAACAAATGGCCCGGTCCATCTTGATTTCAATTTTCTTGGACAGAGATGAAGCCTAGAGTTATAGAGCAAGACTTTTTGTCTAGGGACAAAAGTTTTTCTTATGATAAACTTATCATGAAAGTCTTTAACCCTACTTTTCGTGATTTTCGCATTTTCATTGACTTCATTTCTCAACTCTTCGAGTTCAGAAATTTGCAATTTTCGAAGGTCACCGGCCTTGCCTAAATCAAAATTCAATTTCTTGTTGGCCCATAAAGCTCAGTACTCTAACTCAACAGGCAAGTGGTAAGCCTTTTCAAAGACTAACCTATATGGAGACATTCCTAGAATTATTTTAAAAATGATCCTGTAGGCCGATAAAGCGTCTACCAGTTTGGTGGACTAATCTTTCTTATTTTGATTTACAGTTTTCTCCAAAATAAGCTTAATCTGTCTATTTGAGACTTTACCTGCCCACTAGTTTGAAGATGATATGATGTCGATAATTTATGATTTATGACATACTTTCACATAAGAGCTTCAAAGGATCTATTGCAAAAGTGAGTGTCATTGTTACTGATGATAGCACGAAGGGTTCCGAAGCGTGAGAAGATGTTCTCTTTCAAATACTTGATGACAAGCTTGTTGTCATTAGTTTTACTTGGAATCACTTCTACACATTTGGACACATAATCCACAGTAACCAATATGTATTGGTTTCTAAATGAATTAGGAAAAGGACCCATAAAGTCAATGCCCCAAACATCAAATAGTTCTATTTGTAGAATTGGGTGATGGGCGTCATGTTTCGCTTCGAGATCCTTCCTACCATTTAGCATCTAAGGCATGTCTCGTAAAATTTAAAGGCATCTTTGAACATAATGAGCCTATAGAACCCACTATGTAATACTTTTTCATCAGTCTTACGAGGACCAAAATGTCCGCCACATGCAAGCTCGTGATAATAAGACAAAACACTCTTAATCTCCTCATCGGGAATACATCTCCTAATGATTTGGTCAGAACGGTACTTGAAAAGATATGGTTCCTCCCAGAAGAAATACCGGACTTGAAATAAGAACTGGTAAACACTTTGTTTAAACCAATAAGATGGAGTTTGATTCGTGACTAAGTAGTTCACTATGCTAGGGAACCAAGGTTCCCTAAAGGCAACTAAAAGTTGTTCATCAGAAAAGTTATCAATGATGGTCAATTCATTGCATGGCGAGTTACGAATGTGCGAGAGATGATTGGTGACGATATTTTCTACGCCTTTCTTATCTTGAAATTTGAGAACAAATTCCTGAAGGAGGAGGATCCAACAAATGAGTCAGGTCTTGGTACCTTCATCATGAGGTACCTAAGCACAGAATGATCGGTAAAAATTGTGATTTTGGACCCAGTAGATAGGAACGGAATTTCTCTAAAGTAAATACTACTACCAAGAATTACTTCTTGATTGTAGTGTAGTACGTTTGGGCATTATTTAGAGTCCTACTGAGTAATAAATCATGTATTGTTTATTATTAATGTGTTGTCCTAGGACAGCGCCTATGGCAAAATCAGAAGCGTCACACATGATTTCGAACGGTTCTGACCAATCCGGTGCAGAAATGTTTGGTGTAGAAATAAGCTCTATCTTAAGCTTCTCCAAAAAATTTATACATTCATCAACAAAAATGTAGGACACATCCTTAGCTAAAGGATTAGTTAAGGTTCTAGATATCTTGCTAAAGTTTTTGATAAATCTATGGTACAAACCAGCATGTCCTAAAAAGGATCGAATATTCTTCACGCATTTGGGCATTGGAAGCTTAGCAATGACATTGATCTTGGCTTTATCCATCAATCCCTTTTCTTGAAATTCATGACCTAAGACAGTACCATGTCTTATCATAAAGTGGCATTTCTTCAATAAAGTATCAAGACGAGTTTTAGGTGGTGAAGGTATTGATCGAATGAATATCCATAAATGGAGAAACCATCCATAAAGATTTCTAGGAATCATTCCACCATGTCAGAAAATAAACTCAACATGCAACATTGAAACATTGCAAGGGCATTGCACAAACTGAAAGACATTCGATAATAGGCAAAGGTCCCAAATGGACATGTGAATATAGTCTTCCCTTGATCTTTTGAAGCTATGGGAATCTAATTGTACCGTGAGTAATCTTTTAAAAAACAGTAATACTCATGGCCAGCTAGACATTCAAGCATTTAATCAATGAAGGGGAGAGGAAATTGGTCCTTATGAGTGGTTGCATTCAGTTTTCTATAGTCAATGCAAACTCGAATCTTGTAAGGAGTCGAGTTTAGACCAACTCTTAATTCTCATTTTTCACTGCAGTGAATCCAGATTTCTTTGGGCCATGTGAACGGGACTAACTTATTGGCTATCAAAAATGGGATAAATGATCTCATTATCTAAGAGTTTCAAGATTTCAGTATGAAGAACCTCATGCATTATAGGGTTTAACCTATGCTGCAGGTCTCTCTTCGGTGTCGCTTCATCACTAAGATGAATGCAATATTGAATTATGGTTGGACTCAATCCCTTTATGTAAGTTATAATCCAACTAATGGCTTCCCTATGTTTATTAAGAATTGTCATAAGATTCTCTTCTTTCCCGTCAGTCAAATAGAACATGATAATGACGGGCAAAGTATCTTGTTCGCCTAGATAGACGTATTTGAGTTGCATAGGCAACGCTTTCAACTCTAAAGAAGGGGAAGGCTCAATAGAAGGAGGAGTCAAGTTTATTGGCGCTATATTTGATGAAATAGGATTTGATGCCCAGTTCACAGCAGATTTGACAATCTGAACGAGGTTGAAGTCTTCACACCTTAACTCAAAATCACAATCAGTTTCTACTTCCAACTCATCTCTATGCTCTCATGTCAAGTTCTGAATAAGGTTGACTTTGAATGTCTGATCTTCTACATTACAAGGTTGCTTTCCTAGGTTGAAGACATTGACTTCTTTAGTCATGTCTCCAAAGGTTAACCTTATGAACTCATTCCTACTGTTGATAATCACATTGCAGTAACAAGGAACGAGCGCCCTAAGATAACGGGAATTTGAGCCCTAAGATTGGACACGGGTTGTATTTCAAGAACTATGAAATCAACGAGGTAGATAAACTCTTCAACCCAAAAAAGAACATCATTAATTTCCCCTTGGGAACCTTCACTGACCGGTCAACCAATTAGATGGTGACTCGAATTGGACTAAGCTCACCCAACCGAGTTGTTGATAAACTGAGAAGGGAAGCAAGTGATACTTGCTCCCAAGTCAAGAAGTGCACAACTAAACTCGGCTTGTCCTGTAGTGCAGGTAATGGTGGGACAGTGTGGATCCTTATACTTGACAGGGATCAGACCCAAAAATAGCTCACTAATGTTAGTGGCTAAGAAGACTTTCTTGGCTACATTAGTCTTTCTCTTCTTTATGTACATGTCCTTAAGAAAATTTTGTATATGATGGGACTTATTGGATAGCATCAAGAAATGACATATCTATCTTCACTTGATTGAAGATCTTAATTATCTTATGCATGTGTGCATTCTGCTTGTTGTTCTTTAGCCTATTTAGAAATGGTACTATAGACTTGTGTACCTGACTGGTTGACTTGTCTTTTTCAGACTCATCAGATTGGATGGATTGAAACTAGATAAGGTGGATGCTTAACTGTGGTTGTGCTGAATGAGATTGGATGGCATTGACACTTGATTATCAACTTTTTTCCTGACCTCAATGTATGAACATCATTACATTGATTCATTTGATCCTCTTCAGCCATATGAGCTTGACTAGAGTTCCTAGGGTTAGTTATCGGTTGACTAGGCAAAGTTTCTTTGGGCCTTTTTAGGGAACTGGCCGACTGACTCATTTGACCCTCTAGCCTAGATATGGCTTGTCTCGTATTTTGCATGAAGGATGCTAAAATCTTCTTCAAAACGGTTGATTTCTTGTCAGCAGGGGACCTTAGAAGGAAGGATGTGGAGTTTGGTTGGAAAAGTTATGTTGATAATTATGAAAGTTGAATTCATAATTGGAAGAATTATGATGATGATTTGGAATATTAGGTTGGAATTGGTTGACCTTGAGAGGTCATGGTTGTTTTGGCTCCATAAAAAATTTGAGTGATTCTTCCAACCAAGATTGTACATTTGAGCGTAGAGATTGTTTTGGGTCTTGAAAAAGCCGCGTTCATCGTCTCTGGACATATTTATTGAGCTTAAAAAAATTTGGCACTTCTCAAACGTATGGTTTATTGCTTGCAGTAAGTACAGTCCGGAGTTGAAAATTAGTTTGGTCTGACTTGGTTTACACAAATTGGCTCCCTAGTTTCTGGAGCTTTTAATCTTTTCATTAGAATGGTAATTTTAGCCTCTGCAATGATTGATGATTCAATTGAATGGAGACCTCTTTTGAAGAGATAGATTTGAATTCTTAGAGTTTTTAATAGTCCATTCTCATTGGATGATTTTCAGCTAGATCCTCAAATAAATCACATTCTTTATTTTCATCCTTTTTCAAAAATCCCCCTTGGCATATGGTTTCAAGAGAGTCTTCGTTGGGTAATCTAAACCGTCATAGAGAATTTGGCATTGTCGCCACTTCTCTGTGCCATGATGAGGATATTGGATAAGAAGGTCTTTGAAGCGTTCAAAGTACCTCCAAAATGGTTCACTAGGTTCTTACTTGAACTGCATGATGTTCTTTCTAATGAGAGCGGTCTTGTGAATTGGGTAGAATTTTTTTAAGAAGACATTGATGAAACACCCCACGATGTGATGGAACCAGCCGCTAAGCTATATAGCTATTTCTTGGCTAAGTCCTTAAGAGAAAATGGGATGAATCTCAACCTAATAGCATCGTCTATAAGATGTAGGATTTTCATCATTAAGCATACTTCCTCAAATTTTATTATAAAGAAATATGCATCTTCAGACTTTAAGTCATGAAACTTAGAGGTTATGTTGATGAACTGAGGCTTAAGCTCAAAATTGTTGTCACTAATCGATGAAAGTTGGATGCAAGATGAAAGTGAGATTCTAATGGGGTCTATCCTGCAAAGATGTCGTCTGAGTCATCGGATCTGATTTAGTTTCTAGCTTGGGAGGTGATGTGTTTCTAATTAACATAGATGTGTTTGGGTCTCTCGACCATGCTTGAATACACAAATACTACCACAAACAAGTTCACAAAAAATCAGAAAGAAGGGGAAAAAAAGCAATTATGCCTATTCTAAGGTAAACCTTGACCTAGACGATTCCTAACTGTTGATTATCCCAGGAAGTATATTGCAGAACCTGACCATAAATTAATCGGCCAGAGTAAGGTAAGGTTGGTGGGAGGTATCTGCGCAAAAAGCGACGTGTCTAATTAAGCCAAACCACTAGCCTTCGAGGTTTCGCCTCTCAATCCCTGACCTTTGGCACTGATTTAGCAAGAGTCAACTTTTAATAACTTCCCCTTTAGGTCAATCTCTAGTGAGTCTGAGATGTCCCTAGGGCCAACATCTGTCAGTTTTTAAGTTAAGCTTGGATTGTATGTGTTTGGAGATTGTTTGTGGGCCAAGGAAGGATAATGACTCCCCCACCTTATCTTTTCTTTGATTTTTGCCCTTAAGATGATTTAGTGTAAGTATGCAAGATATAGAAAAGTAACAGTACAAAGTAAGTAATCACCAAGAATGTTTTCTAAGATATATGCTATACAAACGTACCTTGTCTCCAGCTTTCTTCAATTAGTAATGAAATGAAAACGTTATTAGACAAATGCAAATCTAAATATATTTTTAGGCAATTTCAGATTATTGTTGGATTAAAAATAATATTGTGAGATTATTAAATAGCAAACAAAAACAATTGCAGAAGATGTATTTTACGAAGCAATATGTCCTGCAAATAGATTTTAGTAGTCCAAAAATACTATCGCGTTTGTGCGGCAATATCTGCTTTTCCACGGCAAAATCTTGAATTTATGTTCCCTACTTTCTAGAGCAGGGGCACAGAACACAAGTCTTCTTCTACAATGCTAGATTTCTCTAAATGATCTCCTTAACCCAGAAACAGAACACAAAACTTGTTAAATAACAAAAACACCATACCCTCCCTGGCAACAGCGCCAAAAATAAATTGAAATTAAACCGAGCAGTTCCAAACACCAATTACAGTTAAGGAATGAAGCAAGAGTGTGATGAATGGAATGAAAAGTACCGTGTAGCTTAGGGCTAACGGGTCGTGTTCATGAGGAGAGATGCCATGAAAGCATTTTGATATTTTTGTTGAAAAAAGGTATAGTGTTGTTTTTTTAAAAAATAAAACAAAAAGAATATGCTATGATTGAGAGTTGGAGTGTTTTTGATGTTATATAAGAAAAAGATCTAGGCTCACTATCTTACTACTCAACTATGTGTTCTTCTCTTAAAAATCTGAGTGCCTCAATTAGATCATAAGCCAAAATTCAATCTTGAGTTTTGAAACATTTAAGTAAAACAAATAAGATGATATATGGAAGAGTTAACTCCTTTTTTAAAAATCAATCTTGAACTAAATGTTAAATCATCAAGATGATCTCCAAGTAGGAAATAAAAACAAGTTCAAACTTATGTTTCAAAATTGAAGTTTAAAGAAATCCAAACCCATCCTCATGTGCCTTCAAGAACACTTACAAAGATGCAAGCTTAGTTTGGGTATTCATATGATTCTATTAGGTTCTTTGCACAAGAATCAGTCAAAATGAAGAAGGATAGCGAAGAGAATATAGTGAGCCAGAAAAAATATTTTAGCTACTCATAATCGATGTAAAACAACACATATAATTTAAATGTAACATAGCAGAGAGTTCGAGAAGAAGAGAGGTCCAAAATCTTTATTGATGTCACTTCAACGTCGATTACAATCACTCTTTCTCTCTCTCACCTGTGGCTGGACTAGACTAGAATAAAAAAAATTACAAAAGTATTGCAACTATCTAACATAAATCTTAGCCTTAAGAATAATATATTTAAATCCTTGTCTTCGTCTCTTTCTTCATAAAAATTAGTGGTATTTATAGGGGGAAAACCAGAGGGGAGAGGAGTGATCAGATAGGGTGAGCAAACGCTCCCCTCATCTCGGCCTGGATGTGGCCAGTTGGCCATATCTAGGGAGAGGAGCTTCAAGATTTCTTTTCTTTCCTTTTATCCAATTACATTCAACTTTGATCTTCTGGTTTGATGATTCTTCTATTGATCTTCGGTTAACTAACTGGATCCAAGAAAATTCGAGTTTAACTGGTCGCCATTGGCTGTTATCTTCTCTGGTATGTATGTACTGATCTTCATCTGGAATTGCATTTATCTTCTTGAATATTTTCTCAATCTTTGATTTAGATTTAAACTCAACTAAATCAGAATTAAGGTGGGCTCTTGGGCTCGTTTCTTTTCCATCTCCCTTGGTAAAGGCATGCATTTATTTAGACAAAAATACTATTAAAAAATAGTATTTATTATACTATAAATATGAAAATGTGATGATAAATATGTAATATCAGTAACCGATCACCCACTTGAAGAAAACTTGAAGATAGTATAATCATTGAAAGAATTTAGAATGTTTAAATTTAAAGTGTATAATTAGATGCTCAAGAAGCTTTATACACACGTAATAGATTTTCTAATTAGTTTTGTTCAATTTAGTTTTTAATAAACACATGATACATTTTCTATCAAAATTTTATCTCTCTACATATACATAAATTTCATAGTGTTAATCTTACACAAAAATATTTTATTGTTTATATAATCTTACAAAATTATCAAAACTTTTGAAAAGAATTTTTTTAAAAAAATATATTTATTGGGATTTTTGGGCTTGGCCAGTCGATTACCCGGTCGACTCCCTAGTGTGCAGAGAAATCTGCATTATACCAGGTTGGTCGAATGTATATACAGAACTTGTGGTATTTGTACATGGGCCAATCGATAACCTGGTCGACCGACTCTCTGGCGCAGAGTTTAGCCATTCTAGGCGGTCGACCGACCAATTGACTGTTAGAACTGAGCTTATTTACATAGCTCTCTATTTGTGGCCCTGGTCGACCATTAGTAATGGCTATTTTAAAATAGCCGTTGCTGATCAGCCAGCCAGTCGATCGCCTAAGTACCCGATTGGGTAACGACCATATTTTTCAAATTTTGACTTTTCCTCAAATGAATGTATTTCACTTTATTGTTTTGTTAGGTGTTTAAAACCCATATTAATTCTTTAATGATATTTACCTATTGCTTATAAATAGGGGTCATTTGTAGCGAATTTACACATCAAGAAAATCAAAGAAAATTCCTTGAAAATTGTTTGAAAATTCTAGAAAAATTTTGAAGTTTCAAGTTTCAAAAGAGTTTTGATTTTCAACCATTTCAAAATAAAATTTTAGCTTTCAAAGATTCAATTCTTATTTATTTTTCTCTCACAAACTTCTTAAGCTTCAATTTTTTACTTTATTCTATAAGAAGTTGGATTGAGGGAAGTTTTATGGTCTTTGTGATCACTAAATGATAGTAAACTTCATTGGCTTTGGCTCTCCTCTTGTGTAGAGGAGTGAAAGTTGGAGTTGGAGCTCCGAGTCTTGTGTAAACTATCGTATTGAGTCCTTTATGAAAATTCTTGGTGGATAGTGTAAATCCTTAAGGTGGTGAAAGCGGGGACATAGATCAAGTTGCTCGAACCTCAAAACAAATTCTTTGTGTTTGCGATCTTTTACTCTTGCATACTTTCTACTTGCTTATTTCATTCTACTCTAGTTTCATACTACTTTCTCTATTTCTATTATTTTTAGTTTATCAATTTTTCTCTTCTAAGTAAGAAGGCAATTGTGCACCTCAACTTTTATTCAAGAAGAATTGAGAGGAGAAGTTCAAGAGTCCATCATTGACAATTCGGTTTCACTTCTTGCTTTGAATTGACCGCTTAAGTTGTTATTTTAAATTAGTTGTATTTTCACATTTTGATTAGCATATCACCTATTCATCCCTCTTCTAAGTGATTTTCATTTGGTTTCAGAGCATAGACTCTAGTTTTTAGATTTAACCACCTTAGAGAGATCCTCATTTGCTAATTATCATTTTTTTCTTCACATTCTTGCATCCATCGCCGAAAATATTAATACCCCTCCAAGTTTAATGGCCTTAACTTTCCCGTATGGAAGGTTAAGTGACCATATTTTTGCAATCCTCAAGTAGTCAGGTTGCAAAGGAGGTGACTAAACCATTTGTTTTTCCAAGGTAATGAGGACACTTGGTCTGATATTACCGTTAAGGAATTTGACGTTAATGCTAAAGCATACACTATGCATTGTTACAATGTTTGAATGATGGTGATATCTCTAAAGTAATTCATTATAAAACCGCATATGAGATTGGTCACATTTAATTAAACTCATGAGGGATCATCACAAGTCAAAGGTCTAGATCTAAAATAGATTTTTGTGTTCCCAATATGAGAATTTTTGCATGAATGAAAATATTGGCCCAAAAGTCCATCACTCTAGTTTGGTGATGATTAACTGATGTAGTTATAGTACTAATGATCTTGTATTTATATAGTTTCAAATATTTGATCTAGATCTTAGTTGTGTGTTTAGCTTTAACAAAAGATTTGATATTAAATTTTGAAGCTAGCACGTTGATTTAGAGCTCGTGTATGAAGATCGCATCAAGTACTCAAGAAGAGTCTAGCTCATATATCAAGGTTTGGACCAAGTCAAGAAGGAGGAGAAGATTTTGAAAAGAAGATTTTCAAGAAAACTTGTATCATATTTGCAAGTGTCAAGATTTTATTTTTAGATAAAATGTAAAAGATAAATTAGTTGTAGATTTCTCAAGCTCATATACACACACACAAGATTTATATTCTATTTTTTAAGATAGTTTTGATTTAGAAAAATACAGTTTTGATTTTGAGCTTCAAAGTATATATCTTTATGTTTCATGGATAGAGTTCATCAAAATGAGTTTATATGTTTTATATGTGTTTTGGATTTCATCCACACATATTGTTGGTTCAAATGTTTAGAAAAACTATTTGGTGATTCTATATCATATATTTAAGTTTTATATTTATCAAAACTTATTTTAGAGCTTATTGTCAAAAATATAGATATTTCATTTTATATGTGTATTGGATCATATCCATACACACTAAATTTCAAAAGTGTTTAAAATAACTTAATTTTGTATTTGAAGAAGTTTTGAAAATATCGTTTTTCAAATTGAAGATTGATTTTGAAAAATACGAATTTTTGTTTAAGGCAAAATTTCTATATCACAAGAATGGTTCAAAAAGTTTGTAATATGTGTTGATTTTTAATCACACATATTTGTACTTTAAAGTATTTTAATGAACTTATTTTTATAGATTTTTAGTGATTTTATGAGATTTTATAAGAGTATATTAAATCAAGTCTTAATCCCTAAAATTTCTTACCTGACCTTCTGGCAATCAACCGGCGGTCGACAGAGA
>JAVJIF010019116.1:0-31225 GCA_038442645.1 Agave tequilana | reverse complement strand
CTAAGTGTCTAGCCCCGAGGTCGAGCACTTGTCACAATTTTCTTAGGCATGTCTTAGCCATGAAAATGCGCACCAATTTTAATTAGTCCTGTAATATTCTCAATTCTTCTATGGTTCCCTCTTACACTATAGTTATGCTTCATACCCACATTTTGATGGAAAGGACAGATGACAATGGTGACACTAGGCTGCTTCATGCGGAAGCTTAATGTTTGGAGTTAAGTCCATTTTTTTTTTCTAATAAATAAATTATACCTTAAAAGAAATAGTTTGTTGTTAACTTGTCTTCTTCTTTTTTTTCACCAGTGAATATTAAGCACACCTTTATTCACATAAACTACCCTGATAAGCTAAAATCTTTATTTTATTCTGTATTAGCTGTAAGTTTTGCGCCAGTTGTGAGTAATGTTGCAGAGTCGTGTACTACATGAGTCATTATGATGAATGTTTACCAAGATTAATTGCATTATTCAGTCTTTAATTTTACTGAAGAACTTCATCTCGACTTGTGAACATCATAGGTATCCTTGGATGCAGAAAAAGTTGTAAATGTAACTCCTCGGTATGCTCGGCTTCGAGCAGCAGGAACAAATGGTTCAGCAAAGGGCCCAATTATTGGGTGGGAGAATATTGAACTAATTAGCGACCGACCTCTTGAGACTATGCTGAAAGAGTTCAAGCAATTGAAAGAGGAGTATCCTGACAGAATACTGATTGCTTCAATAATGGAAGAATATAACAAAGCTGCATGGCAGGAACTCATTGAGCGAGTTGAGGAGACCGGAGTGGTAAGTTCTCTCTCTTATCAGTTCACGATGTCCAGTATTTCATTTCATTAGAAACTAATGTTGGTTGTAATTGTTGTCGTCATGTAGGATGCTCTTGAAATAAATTTTTCATGCCCACATGGCATGCCAGAGAGAAAAATGGGTGCTGCGGTTGGGCAAGACTGTGCATTGTTAGAGGAGGTGTGTGGGTGGATAAATGAGAAAGCCACAGTACCTGTTTTGGGCGAAGATGACTCCAAATATTACAGATATTACACAGGTTGGTATCCTAGATCCATGCATCTGTTGCCTAGTTGACATCACATCTGAATTATGGGTGATAGACAAGGGCGTGTAAGTGTTTGCTGTTATCTCAGATTCCTGACCTGTGTATAATTAGGAATCGCGATCATGCTGTGCTGCAATATGTAAGAGTTTCATTAACAAATTTCTCCAGTAGTTACTTCGCAATGGAATTTGAGTTTACTATGGAATAGAAGCTTTAACCAGATAACCGCTCAACTTAAAGTCTGTTGTGGAAAAATCATGGAAAAATGTGGTTAATAATAGAGGTTATTGTGGATGATAAATCATATACTTTTGTATAACATAGTTTGTTTGGCTTTAGGTTCAATGCAAATATGTTTATTAAAATGTAGAGCCTAGGAAAAAGCTTTTTATGATTATATATGGAAACCCAATTAGAAAATACTGTAATTCAAAAGCACATAATTGTTTTTTTTACCTAATGATAATTTTTTCCATTTAATCAACAATAGGACAAGAATCCCAATTTTGGCCTCAGTTATTATAACGCATGTCAAAACTGAAATATTTCAGATAGGACTCCTATTTTACATAGTAAACTTGTTATGATAAAGAGAAACGAGAATAATATAGGTCACACAAACATGCAGGATATTGTTCACAAACTCATCAAATGCCCAAATAAATTGTCAAAAACCTCTCAAATTCACCCAAAGAACTCTCACAAATAACCACAAAGCATACATAATTAAAGGCGATACAATACCGAAATTTGTAATAGTCATCCGAAGACGTAACACTCATGCACTCTATCAAATTGGTAGACATATAATTCAAAAGGAACTTGAACTCCTCCCCTTAAGGAGTAACTCCTCCAAATCACTTTATTGATGAAAAACTATGAAAATTGCACATGTTCACACCACTTTTTTTCACACTTAACATCAGCTGATCTACCATCATTATCTTCCCTTGAAGCCCATACAAATTTTTGCTAAATCTCTTGCCTCTGGCAATAGTATGATTACCCTTATAACGCGTATAACTCTACCTGCAACCAAATAGCTACAACCATATATTTTAAAGCACCTAGAGATCATATAAGATTCCCCAAATCTGATGGATGACAAACACCCACCAATCTTCTCATGAGTCCATCAAACATCACAAGTTTAATTATTCTTTTTTTTCTTTTTTTGTGAGAAGAAGTTCGCGGTTAACCGCCAGCCTATATACTCACACCTTATTCACATATGTCGCACTTCATGGAATTCGAACCGGTGCCTATTGGGAGCAAACCCAATGGCTTACTGTGTGGCCACATGGGGGGACTTAATTATTCTTATATTGATGACCTTATGATGTAATACAGGATCGCAATCACCTTTGAATACAAATAAAAAGAGATTAGGGTTGGAGAAAGAACCAAATAATTTTGGGCTTCGCACCCCTTACGCGGGCTTCACGCCCCTTGCACCGTGGGCTTCACACCCCAATCTCAAGAACCTAAGAGCTCTGAAAATTTACTGAAAAGTTTTTATTTAATCATTGTCTACTTATTCATTGAGTTGAGCCTCTTTATATGGGCTCTTACAAAATAAACTTCTCGAATATAACTGATGTGCTACTAAAAGAAAGATAAACAAAACACAACTCAAAATAAGTTAAGGCATGAAAAAACAACTGACAACTGGTGTGATGTCCTCATCAATTCCCCTGGGGTGAGAGAAACTCGACCCTGTCGACTGAGAACTCTCCTCATGAAGCATCTCAATCGGGCCAAGGTGGTGGTTGTGGCAGCATCACTGGTACGTCACGTTGATATCATGATGGTAGAGGTGGAGCTGGTCTCCGTGACGGATCGGCTGTGAAAAATGGCAGCTTGATCAAGGCATAGAGAGTAGACCAAGGCGCATCATCCCTGCTAAAGACGGAGCTAATACTAGGATCTCATGGGTTATCCAACTCGTAAGCAATAGAAGCAATCCTCTTCAGAGCCCTATCGAAATCTTTACGTCAAACGTGCAACTTTCTCATAGCCTCACAGCGACTCATAATCATCACCTTATTATCAATCGCAAATTCTTGCAAAGTACTATATGAGTACGCAGCTAATTTGTAGGTATCATTGCAAATTGCTATCGACCTAGTGATATCATCAATATATGCAACAGGCAAATGCAATGTAGTAGGCTCAACTATCTCATTCACGTCATCACTGGTGCTATTAGACATATGAATTTCATCAATAACCAGTGTGTTGGCACCAACTGCCGTGTCTTCAATTATATTAACAATATTGGAAGGAACGTGGACTTCCTCAATGACCCTCGAGACATCAACTTCATCACTAGACACAATTCTAACATGTTGACTTTTCGAAGGACACTGGTAATCATAATGTCCATGTCCCTCACATTTAGAACACCTGGCCTTAGCATTGACTAGCGTTTTGAAAGTCAAGTCTAACCCTAATGCAACATCAGAGGCCTCTTCAACAGTGTCTAAGTCATAGGGGCTAGTAATCATAGCACATTTTATTTTAGGTCATAAACCCCAAACAAACCTAGTTACAGTCTCAGAAGGGTGCTCTTTCACTTCACTATGATGGGTTCAGTCCTTAAATATGACAATATAATCATGAACGGATATATGACCATGATGGAGGTTGTGTAGCTGGTCTAAGTGGGTTTCCCTATAATGCTGACTAGTCATGATGGCTCAAGAAAACAAGTAGATGCACTGGAGAACACTAGAGTCAGGTAAACTAAATGTATGCACTAAACGAACAAAATACTCTAAAGTTTAAGTTCAAATGTAAAGAAAAATGCATTCCTAAACTGATGAAAAGCGATAAATGCTGATGCAACCACTAGATCGAAGCAAATAGCATTTCAACCAACAAATTATAGCAATCTATATAGTAGTTACAAGTAATCTAACAGTTAACGATTCGGGTCAAGTTAGGATATCATCTGAGGGGGTGAGTCGTTCACGCCTAAATGCAATAATTCTCTAAGATTTTTTGGAGAAATACTCACTATAAAGCTGAAATCACCCACAAGATTCCTGGACAGCGGTGATAAGAAGTGAAAAATGGCTACCTCGAGAATGGCGCAAATCGGGACAGAAACAAGCTCTGAACTGAAGTGTGCTGATCTGCTGAGTTGAATCTGGCAGGCGATCGAAACTTGAATTAGGATATGAAGGGTGTATATGTGTAATGTTGCTCTCCACGAATCCGCTGCTTCGAAAACGGCTCGAATCAGGCTTGAAACGAGCTCAGAATGGATGAGTTTTGTGGTTTTTTTGGGGGGGATAGAACAGTATTCGGAGGTTACCGTTCACTGTGAACAGTAAAAAGAAAATTTCTCTGTTTTTCTGTTTTTTTTCCTATTTTCTATTTTTTCTGTTTTTCAGTTTTTTTTTTTTTTTTTGCAAAGTAGATTTAGATCTAGATTTAGATCTAGATCTAACAGTAATCGTTTTTTTTTTTTTTGCAAAGTAGATCTAAATCTAGATCTAGAGATCTAGATCTACGATTTGGGGAAGAGAAGAAATTCGAAGGGGATTGGGTCCAAAGCTCTGATACCAATTTGATGTAATACAGGATCGCAATCACCTTCGAATATAATAAAAAGAAAAAAGTAGGGTTTTACAAGAAATAAAATGAAAAAGAGAGATTAGGATTGGAGAAAGAACCAGATAACTTTGGGCTTCGCACCTCTTACGCAGGCTTCATACCCCACACAACTCAAAATAAGTTAAGACATGAAAAGACAACTAGCAACTAGCATGATGTCCTCATCACCTTACAGGATACATTTCTAGAAGCATTGATTCTCCATTAACTACCGCATATCTAGAAAATAAATTTCTGGTAGAGCACATATGACACAAGACACCTGAATGCGGAAGTTCATGAACTTGATAAGCGATCGGTTTGGTCAAATATGGAAACCTCATTTGTATGTGTTCATTTCCTATCATCACGTACAGTTTTTTTCTTTAAACTTCTCTAACTTTTCAAACCTCTCTTAAAATTGTTTACATAGTCTCAATTTATGTTCATTTTCATGTAAGATTGAGATTCATAGCTTGAAAAAAAAAATATATCTTTCCAAAAATTCGGGCCTCATTGCCTTTTCTTTTCTTTTCCTCTAACTGAGCACATATGACACAAGACACCTGAATGCCGAAATTCATGAACTTGATAAACGATCGGTACCGTAAAATATGGAGGTTAAAACCTCATTTATATGTGTTCATTTGCTATCCTCATGTACAGTTTTTTCTTTAAACTTCTCTAACTCTTCAAACCTTTCTTCAAATTGTTTACATAGTCTCATTTTATGCTCCTTTTTAAGCCAGATTGAGATTCATAACTTGAAAAAAAAAATCTCTTTCCAAAAATTCTGACCTCATTTCCTTACTTTTTCTTTTCTTTTAACTGTAAAAGTTGCATCATGCGATTACTCACTGTATGTTTTCTCCTCATCAGTGTTTCTTCTTCATGTCGTTTTATACGAGTGCAGAAGTGAGATTCTTTAATTTATAGAATTCTTTTCATAAAGGGCCTGCTTGGTTAAGGGTGGAAGTGAGGAAGTGAAGAAGTGAGGAAGTTGTAATAGTTCCCTTTGGAACTTGAGAATTGGTTAGTAAGTTTTTCGGTGTTTGGCTGTTATTGGGAAGTGTGGTTTGGAAAATGTTACGTCTTTTCCGGTGTTTGGATGGTAATGTGGAAGTGGAAGTGGAAAAGTTGACCACAAAGTTGACCGCAAAATAATATTAAAATAAAAATTAATTAAGAAAAATAAAAATTGCACTGTAATTAGAATGCAAGTGAGATTTGCATGAGCAAAATATTAACTGTTTTATGCTACAACTTATTACAAATGAGATTTACATGACCACAAAATTAACTGTAGCACTCTTGAAGTGAGGAAATGATTGTGTAAAAGAGAAAAGAGAAAAGGAAAAGAACTTTTTCCATTTTTCTTTTTCGGTGTTTGGATGAACAGTGGAAATGAGAAAAGACACTACCCACTTTCCTCACTTCCACCCAATTCCTTAAATCCAAACAGCCCCAAAGTGAAGAGATGCTCAAAAAAGAGGTGGTAAAGAAGCTAACAAAATTAATTCTTTATCCTCTTCAAAAAAAAATTTATTTTTCTTGTAACACTCAGCGGAGACCTTATTGGATTAAAATATCCTAAACCTTCACCTATAAAAAACAAAAATCATTTTTTCTATCTAGTTTGTCCACCTCAAATTCCGTGGTTAAAGTCATTTTTCCCATAGCGATAATAGCCAAAGTGAACTGAACCACACTCTGGTATCAATTTGTCATGACAAGGAGAACTAACAAGAATATAAACCACAATGTAGAAGATGTTTATCTAATTCATTTGATCAAAAACACAATCAAATTACCAAATAAATTCATAAAACTTCCAAGAAAACCTCTCAAATCTACCAGAAGAAATTCTCATAATTTTTTTTCCAAAAAAAAGACCAAAAAAGACCAACGCCGAATAAAGGAATCCCTCTTATTTATACTACTCAACTGAAGACCTAAGGCTCCTATAGTCAATTAAATAGGTACTCATGATCCTAAAGGAACTTAATTCTTAATCAATGCAAGATTCATATAAAAGAAATTATAAAACGAACTCAAATTTAGGCTTGAGCAAGTTAGATATCAACAAAACTATGGGAAAATAACTTAGGTTGTATTCTTCTATTCACTAAATTACTAGACATTTTATTTATTTATTTTATTTATTTTCGCAATTGTTTCTCAGCAGATCAGTTTATTTCTTATGAGTATTGTAGCAAGACTATAATAGTCATTTGGGGCGTTTTTGTTCTTAAAGACAGTGAATCTAGCATTCCTCAATTAGATCAATAGGCAAAAGCATTTTTCTGTTGTGGCTTAGTGAGTTGACTCCATAGAACTGAATTGCATTTGTTGAATTCTAGGTGTGGGCCTTAGTTTGTGCAGGTTAGGTTTCAATCTGTTTTTCTTAGTGAAGATGAATAGCAAATGTAGACAACAGTTTGCTGGATGGTGCTCTTCATATGTTGATTCCTGCAAAAGGCCTTCAGTGACCAGTCGCCTGATGTTGGCTTGCGTGTGTCCATATCTCGCTTATTGGAACCTGCTAGGCTTCTAGGACCCATCACCTGGTTCATTCTGGTATTCTTAAGTACTGAATTGTGAATACAAGATGGACACAACTATAGCATGGGAAATAGTAGGTTTTTTCAGAAAATCTGCAAAGGTAAGTAGATTAAGTTCTTAGTAGTGCAAGGAAAGATACAAGAGGATGAACTCAATCGGGAGCAGTACTTTTCTGGATTATTTCAGAATACTAAATTCCAAAGTCTGATGATTGTTAAAAGTAGACAGAGAGGTGGAAAAACTTGTATAATTAATGCTATATTTTGACTGACTTCATGTGAAATCCGCGAGAAGATTCTGGAAGGTTTTACTGGAGATGGTTCCGTAGAACTATGCTTGGGACATATCTTTCTCTATTGGCCCCAATAGGATGAAACCTGTGGCACATTTGAGCATCCTTCTAAGAAGCGGACTTGATGTGCTTGGTTTGGTAGTAGGGAGCATTATCAGATATCACTCATCACAAGTAGGGCGTACTTTTTGTCTAACTTGTTGTTTCATTCAATGCACCATACCGATAATCAAGGGATCATTATACATCATTGAGAACATGGGAAGACTCGGTTTGGGGACCATGCATTTGGGTTCTTATCATGCAGAGCTGATACACATGTACACGAAAAGTTTTGTAGGTGGTTGCTTGAGGTGGTGAGCTTCCTGCGGTTAGGGAAGGCAACAGGGTGGCATCTATGCTGGGTAATCTGGTTCCTCACTTTCATCAGGAAAGCTATAATTGACGATAGAAGTGATGGTCCACTTAAAAGATTTTGAAATTTAAATAAATATTGACATTTTATTTTTAAATTCCTCTTATTACAAAAAGCTGGTAGGGTGAAGGAAGTCTGGAAGAGACTGAAAAATGGTCGGACTCTGTAGGAGCAAATACCAGTTTGGACGGCTTGGGTGATTGGAATATTTGTTGGATTGAGTTGGGTGGAGTGAACTATGGTGAGTCGGGGATTTCACAGCTACAATGCGATGTGAAGCCATAGGAAGAAGAGGTAGTGATGTGAAAAAAAGAGAGGGGGGTCTACAGATTTTGAAAAAAAGATGAGAGATAAAAGAAAATAACTAATGATTACCTAACGGATAAATGAAAAGGTCTTCTATCTTTTCAGACCTCATGCCGCTTCACGCCGCACATTCGTCGATCTTGACCTCAAGTCGCTTCATGTCGCACGCTCAATCTTACCTTCATAGTTAGGGTTTCACACCTTTTCATGGGTGGCACGCCCCCTCAAGGAAAAGCAACCCAATCAATTTTTCTCAAAATTTTAGTGTATTTTTATTGAAAACAATATAGCCTTTAAATAGGCTTACAACTAGAGACTTTTCTTTACATACCCGATGTGAGACTAAAATAAAACACAATACTAAAAAAAAAACACAAGATTACTAAATAAAATAAAAAAATACATACTCAGACTCAAAAATAAAAAAAAACTAACTCAATATCCCCATTATTCTCGTCGGTGGGAAGAACTCAACCCTGTTGAGTATATAACTGAGATGTTGTGACTCGATACTAAATCTGAATTTGAAATAGTTGTTGTTTGATCTTACTGAAGATATTGTTGCAGATGTGATTGCTGGAGATGTTGCTGGAGAAGTTAGTGAGATCTTTGGTTATTGAGGAGGTTGTTGAGGAGAAAATTGTTGAGATTTTGGGCTGTTGTGGAGATTGTTGTGTAGAGATCTTGGACTGTTGAGGAGGTGATTGTGAAGGAGACTGTTTAGGAGTTTTTTTGGAGGGATTGTAAAGATCTTTGGCTGAGATTCTGATTTGTGGAGGGGATTTGATTTTGTGATTAAGATAGGATATGTAGTAGAGAGTTAAGAGATTGAATGAAAAGATAATTAGGATATGATTTTTTCCTTTGAAATTTTGACAAAAGAGATGAAAAAGAAAGTGAATGAAGTAACAAATTGCACGGGCTCCTCACCGAGATTACCAGTTCATTTTAACATTCGCAATGAATGATTTAAAAAATTGTACCAATTTCACATAAGAAATCTTTTCACAAAAAATTTGTATTACAATTTAATTTTCATCACTCATTACTTTTTTCTAACCATGTTCTGATATTAAATTGTGAAATAAAAGAGAGGGGTCTACGGATTTTGAAAAAAGATGAAAGAAATAACTAAAGATTACTTAATAGATAAATGAAAAACTCTTTCACCTTTCTGAATCTCACTGCTTCACGCTGCACGCTCCTTAATCTTAGCTTCACAGTTAGGGTTTCACACACTTTCATGGGCAGCACGCCTCCTCAAGGGAAAACAACCCAAATAATTTTTCTCAAAATTTGAGCGTATTTTTATTAAAAGCAATATAGCATTTAAATAAGCTTACAACTATATACTTTTCTCTACATACCCGATGTGAGACTAAAATAAAATACAATACTAAAATAAAGTACAATACTACTAAATAAATAAAAAATATAGACTTAGACTCAAAAACAAAAGAAAGCTAACTCGATGTCCCCGTCAGGTAGTGCAGAATGAAAGTAATAGAATGAGGAGGTAAGTATTGAAGCAATGGGAAGAAAGAAGAGATAGGATAAATATCTCATTCACCATATCTTTTTTACAACCAACAGCCTGGGTGTTCTTGTTAAAACATTCCTTCAAAAAACCAAACAGCCAAACCTGTTCCTACATGTCAATTTATTAAAGCAAAATTAACCACATTTAATAACTACCTATAGGTTCTTGCTACCCTTCCTGCCAAAACCTCCTACTAGTGACTCTACCATTAAATTAGTAATGAGGATGACCAGACCTTATCCACGCTTCGGACTACAACTGACCCTCACCTCGATTCTATAACCAAGATCCTGAAAATGAGCTCGTTGGCTTCTAGCTCTAATACACAGCAAATATCATGATGAAAATTGAAGCATCTTAAGTACATAAGCTAGATTTAAGGACCCAGTTAAAACTTAGGCACATGAATTTTGTTACTACATACAGTTGAAGCTATTATGTCAAAGAATTGCAATTGTAAATTCCTCTCAATGTAGACCTTTCTCCATGTAATTCAATTTGTGCATCATTTCCTCTCTAGTTCATAACTCACTTCAATGTCATCTTTATGTTGCTTAGCCAGCTAGGGTGGCTTTGAACTCAGGATGTGAAGGAGTTGCAGCCATTAACACAATCATGAGCGTAATGGGTATTGATCTCAAAACATTACGTCCAGAACCTTGTGTTGAGGGGTTAGTCAATGCTTACTTGATAATATGAACACGCCCAGTTTCATTTATTGAAATATTTGAGTTTTTCTCTTTCTGAAATTAATTATCTTATGCAGCTATTCCACACCTGGGGGCTATTCTTCAAAGGCAGTCCATCCTATTGCCCTCGGAAAAGTTATGCAAATTGCAAAAATGATGAAAGCAGAATTCGATGATAACAACTTATCACTTTCTGGCATTGGGGGAGTTGAGACTGGAGGTGATGCTGCTGAATTTATTCTGCTTGGAGCAAATACTGTACAGGTTTCGCTCTATACACCAATACATGAATGAATTCATTTGCCTTTTATGAAGTTGAAACTTGAAACCTTGTCTACGAATCACATGAATGGTTCATTGTGAATGTTACTGATTTGAAATTTCAACACATATATTTTATTTACCAGAATGTTGGAAATTTCCATTTATATTCTTTTCATTTACTGGAAAAAGATTTCTCTAATGATATTTTTGTCCCCATGGGTTGTATGGTAGAACATTTAGCAGGGGAAGGGGGTCAAATCCAGAAACAGGGAAACTCACAATTCAAAAATTAAATCAATAAATTTGATTCATTTAACAAGGTCATCTGTTCAGAGATTACACCACCATTTATAAGAAACTCAGATACTAGATAAAACACTCTCAGATCAAATATTGCCTAACCTCATCTCAAATTATATCCAAACACTAACTTCTAAAATCAAATCATAATTGACACCATCTCAAATCAAATCTTGACTAATCAAATCATATTTGAACTCTTGTATCTTCTAAACTTATAAGATAAGATAGTAAACAAATCCTATTTAAAGAAAGTTGTTAAATATGGTTATAAGTGAATCTGCTTCAAACTTATCCAGTCTAGCCTGATGTCAGGAAGTCGTCCTCTGTGATCCTGCTATCCACCCTGATATACTTACGTTTTGGCTGTCAAAACTTTGTTGACAGTTTTCATTGTACCATAACTATATATCACCGGTTGATTGTAAAGTAGTGCAGTTTATAAATCATGCCATCATTCTTTTTCTTTTCTTCATTAAATAACTTGGAGGAAGTAAGTTAACACATACTTGTGTTTCTTTTTTGATAGTCGTAGAGTTAACTGAATCTTCTAACACTTTGATTAGGAAATTAGACAATACAGCCATCTCGAAAGTAGGAGGTTTGGTCTGTACTTGTGATTAATATATTTCACTCTCAGAAAAATAGATAGGATAAAGTGGCAACAAGGTCTAGTCCAGTCTTGGAGAAATAATCTCCTAAAGGTAAGTCTCTGGTGCTGGCATGTATCTGAACGAGTAATTGAACTAATTCTGAATGTCACGTACTTAGTATTATAATATATAATCCCTCTAAGGCTTTAGCCTGAGTGATTCATAAAAAAAGGTTGGTCTGGGACTCTGGCTCTGGTTCCAAAACCAAACCTTAGCGGATCTTGGGCAATGCACAGGTGTTTTGCAAAGCCTGCATACGTGGTTTTGATCCTGTAACCAAACTGACCATAATTTTTTTACACAATGTGAATAAACGACTGCTCAAAGTTATGGTTGTTTCTAGTTTAAGTAAAACCTTATTCCAAATGATCAAATGAGGCCTCAAACATAAAAATCCATCTTATGTCCAAGCTCAAACGTGAATCTCAATTTGATACTAGCTTGTGAACATAAAACACAATATGTACTTTTACTCAAACATAAAACTTACCTGAAATTCCAAATATTCAGAATGAACAAAAAATAAAATAAAATGAGGTCCACCATATCAGTTTCAAATGAACATCAAGAAATGAGAAAAGGGGAGAACATGAAGCTCAACTGATACTCGCTTATGACATAAAATGCAACAACTACTTTTGCTATAACATAAAAAATTACCTGAAATTCCAATTAATAAGAATGAACCAGAATAATAGAATGAGGTCTCCACCATATCAGTGTCCAAATGAACATCAAGAAAAAGGGAATACAGAAAAATCAATTCTTGGAATCTATAAACTAGAAGATTAAACAATATTTTGGTATAATCAATTAATTATATGCATTAATAGTAGAGGCGAACAAAAGGAAAATTAAAGATAACATATAAAGAGAGAATTAGCTCCTTCCAGAAGGTTTTGATCCTGTTCAAATTTGAGGAAAAACAGTAAAAAGATCTACTCTCTGTTAAAGCTGATGTGTTAGAGAAAGAAACTTGGCTCCTTTCCAAAGGATTTGAATGCAAATGCTTTCTATTCAATTTATAAAGATCCAGTGCATTAAAACTGATCTAAATCTACAAGTTGAGCTACATCGTTTAGAATGACTAAAAACTAAAATGTGTGAGAGAAATCTGGCTCCTTTCCGAAGGATTTGAAAGCATTTACTTTCTATTCAAATTCAGGAAACATCAGTAAAGATCCAGTGCATTGAAGCTGATCTACATCTACAAGTTGAGCTACATTGTGGAGAATGACTAAATACTAAAAATTAAATGATTTAAAAAAGATTTTGTCTGCAACAAATAGACATAAAATCAGCGGCTGAAATTAGCAAGTCTTTAAATCTACAGTCTGGAATGTTATAAACCCAAATGGAAGGTGTATAAGCATTTAAAGTGTTTAGATCATGATCGAATGTTTGGATTCTCAACTTGTATATAAAAAATCGTAGACCTAAGCAATATAAAGTATATGTTATATTTGGTAAAAAGATAAGTCTTATCCATAAGTAAGAGAAAGAAAGGGCGGGTGGCCCATATTTACTTCATAGTGATGGCATGAGGGTAACTGGTTGAGAGGTTGGCTCGACTTGAAAGTAAGCTGGATGGGAAGGGCTTATAGCAGAAAGAGTTGAGATTGAGGGTATTAAGGCTAGTTGCTTTGGAAGGAGTTCTCTTAGGCTGTTTGGTAAATGTTGATTTTGGATCAAGGATTGAGGTTTTGCTTGAAATGTCTTGGTTTCGAACATTTTAGGTCAGTTTCAAAGTAGACCTGTCTGGAACTTTGAAAAATTCGACAGGTTTCAAACAAATGAAGGGATGAACTACGAAATAGGGATTGTTAAAAGAGAGAAGATATCAGATCTATTGAGGTCTAACTTTAGACTATAAAAGAAGAAAGAACATAAGCTAGAGGGAAAAGAAAAAGAAAAACAAAGTGTGACCTCTTTTCTGCTTGTTGATCTCAATCAAATGCTGCAAGAGATCTTTTTCACGTATGGAAATAGCCGGCGACCGGGATTTTGATCAGGATAAGTATGCTATCCCTGTGTTTGTGTTTGAGGGGGGTGTAATATGCTAAAGTGCATCTAATGTAGCTTGATTCTTAAGTAAGGGTTTACAAAAAGAATATTTAGTTATAGATAAAAGAAGGTTAGATGGGTTGCTTTGATTAACCAAACTCATTTACCTTAAATCTTATAAGTTTTAAGACATAATGGATTTGGGTTTAGAAGACTAAAACCTGCTTAGCTTATAAGAGAACTTGCGGACTTCTCCACTTATCCTGATCAAAACCCTTGCCATTGCCTATTTTCAAAGGTGAAACTCTCCTGCATTTGATTAAGAGCCAGCAAACAGAAGACTTTTTTTAGCAAACAAAGTTGTGTGATGTTAACAAATAAAGTTGTGGACATTAGAGCTGTATGGTTCAACGGCGTATCGAGCTCGCAAGTATGTTTTTTCCTTTCTTTCTAGCTTATTTTTCTTCTTCTGATCGTCTAAAGTTAAATCTTGATAGATCTGATGCTTCTTCCTTTTAACAATCAATATTGCACTAATTTATCTCCTTATACATTTGAAACCTATTGAAACTGATTTTTTTTTTAAAATTCTCAGATTCGTTTATTTTGAAATCGATTCAAATCATTTGAAACCGAGACTATTAAATCTCTCCCCCCCCCCCCAACATACACACACTTGTGTCATTTCGGAAGAGATAGACTTGTGTAATTCCGGAGCCTCGAATCCTTCTCTCTTAAATACAACCCTACGATATTCGGATGCAAGATTCATTCTGTTGAAGTCGATCTACATTATTTCAAGTAACTAAGAATCAAAAATCATGTATTTTGAATATTTTTTTCATCCATTAAGTAGTCGCAAAATGGACAGTCGAAAATAGCATATTTCTTAGATTAACATCTTTAGACATATAAATTCTCAATCCGACCATTTCATTATGATCTAAACACTTAAAATCCCTCACATACTAATTTTTATTAGATTTCAAATATTTTATACCGTTAGACTAACCAACTCACTATTTCGGCCGTCCATTTTTCGCCTACTTGATGGATGGACAAAAAGTATTCAAAAGACATATTTTTTTATTTTTAATTACTTGGAATAATGTAGATCAACTTTAACAGAGTGGATCTTGCATTCGAATATCGTAGGGCTGTATTTGAGTGAGAAGGATTCGGCAATGTGAAGGACTCGGGCCGAATCCTTCCCACTCAAATATAACCCTACGACATTCAAATGCAAGATCCTCTCCGTTGATCTACATTATTTCAATGTAATTAAAAATAAAAAATCATGTATTTTAAATATTTTTTTTCCCATCCATCAAGTAGGCGCAAAATGGACGGCCGAAAATAACATATTGTTTAGATATATGTCTTTAGACTACAAATTCTCGAGCCGACCATTTCATCATGATCTAAACATCTTAAATCCTCGCACCAATTTTGTTGGGTTCAAATATTCTACACCGTTAAACTAACCAACTTACTATTTTGGCTGTCCATTTTGTGCCTACTCGATGGATGGGAAAAAAGTATTCAAATATGATTTTTGATTTTTAGTTACTTGAAATAATATAGATCAACTTCAACGGAGTAGATCTAGCATTCGGATGTCGTAAGATTATATTTAATTACCTTGAATCTTTTCAGAATGACACAAGTCTCTCTCTCTAGATATACACACACACACACATGCTAGATGCACTAATACACAGAAACATGATAAAATCAAAACTTGTCGAAACCTAAATTTTCTAAGGGAACAAAATCAACATTGAGCTTTCAAATCTTGTTTTTAATAAGCTTGGGGTTTTGACATGACATTTTATATATTCAGATTTCACAGGAACAACTAACTAGCTTGCTTTCTAATAACTGGTTCACACCAAAATCCCCACGTCTTGGCTAACACTTTGTTTGACACACTGCGACTGAAAATCACTTCCTTTAAATTGAACAATAAATCACTTATTTTCTGCCTTGCAATTGCAACCTGTTATGGTTTTGTTAGATTTACAAAGATATATCTCCATTGACTCTAAAAAACTTTATTGAACATCAAAAGGACTACAAAATATAAAGTTACATGAATTCATAAGACCGTGTCTCCTTGTCTCCTTATATAGACTACACAAGACCATATCCTATTCTAACTATGTATCCAAATACTACTACAACTCTAAATACTTCAAATACTAATTGTATAATAAAACTATTATTTCTAGCATTTTCTAAAACGCACCATGGTATGGACATCGAGAGTTTGCCTAGCAAAAACTGAAAACTTAGTGCTAAATTGCACAATTGCAAACACCAAACTTGTAAAATTGCATATGCGAATTACCCAAGGGGAGCTGTCAAATTGTCGAAAACGAATTGCTTAAAAACCAAACAGAATCCAAACAAATCCTCTCATCTGTAGAAGTTACAAGATTAAGAGTTAAACTGATTAAACTAAGCGAGAAACTGAAGCTGAACCAAATCTAAACCAAGATGAATTTGCCGAAGGCAAATTGTCAAATTATCAAAATTCAAATTGAACAAGCCTGAAGTTGTCTCGAAATAGATCTGAATTGAAACTTAGAACGAGACTGAAATTTTATAATGAATTCACCTACAGATCTTACTATTCCACTGTGTGATGCAGATGGAGACAAAATTTCAAACAAAAATCCCAAAACCAAATACCAAATGGAATTTCATGTGGAAAGTGCTAAAATCGGGCCTTAGAACATCAATTCTTACGTCAAACTGTACAAAATCAGCTCCAAATAATAGAATCTCTGGATCCAAATCCACATTGTGTGTAAAACACCCAAAACCTTGGAAGCGACTCCAAGCTCAGACTAAATAGAATAGGAGATAAAATCTGTGAACAGAAATTGTTGAAGAATAAAACAAAACTAATAAGAATTAAAAGACTTAAGACCAAAGACTGCAAAGATCAACTTGCAAGGAAGATACAAGTTTACGAAAGCAAAAGAAGAAATTCTTTAAACCTGATACTCTGATACTATCTTATATTCACAAAAGTATATCTTCATTGACTCTAAGAAACATTTTTATTGAATATCAAGAGGACTAAAAAATACCAAGTTATATGAATTCATAAGAATGTATCTCCTTATATAGAGCATACAATACCAAATTGTATTCCAACTTTGACTCCAAATACTAACTCTATATCTAACAATGGTCAAAACATTTGAATGGATTGAAGAAATTATCAAATTCCAAGCACTTTCCTCTCTAGTGTGTAAGAGCTCAGGTACTTAATCGATCGTCAAAGGTATTTGAAAAGGCTATCTGGGAAATGATTTTATTGAAAATTATATCTAGGTACTAGAAAATGAGTTTACCATGGGTCCACAGAATGAGAAGGTTTTGCCTTGGAACATCTTTTATACGTGATTTTGTTTGGCTACCTACCATGTTTTGGGCCATTGAACATGGCCACCAAGAATTAAATGCATCATTTAAAAGATTTTGACTTCCAATTCTCTGTGCATCCTTTCACTGTGATGTTTTTCCATGACTCTGGCTAATATGCTGCTTTCTTACTCAGGTTTGCACGGGTGTCATGATGCATGGTTATGGCCTTGTGAAGAAGCTCTGCACCGAGCTACAGGATTTCATGAGGCAACACAACTTTTCTTCAATAGAAGATTTCAGAGGGTATGCTTCTTTTTAGTTACTTTGAACAGAATCATACTTTAGGGATGTAGGCCATAGGTGTTCACTTGAATTCAGAATCCTTTTCCCTGCGCTTGTCGTTTTCTTTTTGTTTCAATGTCTCTTCTAACCCTTTTTGCTGATGGACATTGGTCCTTTCTTTCTTTCTTCAGGGCCTCTCTTCCATACTTCACGACCCATACAGATTTGGTTCGTCGACAACAAGAAGCCATCAAACAGAGAAAAGCTATTAAGAAGGGTTTGCAGTCGGACAGAGATTGGACAGGAGATGGCTTTGTGAAGGAGACTGAAAGCATGGTTTCCAACTAATTTGCTCTGAGAGTTAGAAGACTCCTCTTTCTGTAACGTCAGTTTCCTTAATTTCAATGAAAAACTTGACGGAGAATAATACAACTATAATGTGCTTCAGCTGTGAAAGGATATTTTGCATATATGTGGTCTGTTTGCTTTTTTGCATATGTGATTTTGGTTGAGATTCCCCATGCTGCATTTTGTAACATCCGAGTGGTCTGTGTATGGCAGTGTTTGGTCTGCTCTCATCCTTAGATGACGGGGCAAAGGAATCGATCTCCGCCGACTGTAGCATGTTGGCTGGAGGGTATTCGTTGCACCGGTTTGTTACCTTCTCCGGCGAGGTTATTGTCAGAGGATCAGGCTGCAGATGTGATCCAGGAAACAAATTCTATCATAACACTTCACTCGTGAGAGAATGTGAGTGATGGGGTTCGGTGCAATTGCAATGGTTGGTCTTGGACTGTGACTATTGTCTTGAGCTTGTCGGGGTTTTGAGCTTGGAGAGCCAAAGAAGTCTCAAGAGAAGATAATGCAAAAGAGAGAGGAGAAGAGAATTGAAGAGCTCATCATTTCAGAGAAGATTAACTAGAACCATGTCTCAATCATGCTGAACAAAACATCTGATTGTTTAATGGTGTGAGGAAAAGAAAACCATAACCAGTTCTTCTCCAAGAAACACAAAATAGCCATTCATAGTTCACAACATCTTAATTTCACCGGAAAATGGAACATTGAGGTCAAAGAAACGGGAAGTTCAACAAAATATGGAAGTGCCCACAATTAAGCCAATACAGCATGCTCGACTAGATTGTCCGTCACCTGACCGATAAACCCTAAATTTGAAGAAAGCAATGGTTAACAAAGAGAGTAACAGACATGACAAGAAACAGGGCTGAGGTAAGAAGGGGAAAACAAAAGCAAAATGATGGCATCAATTGGAGTCGGGTATTAGAATTTGCGGTCGGCCAAGCCCATATCACGTAGCTCCCAAAGCGGCCTGCTCTCGCTTGCAGCATCATTCTTTATCGCTCTTTGTATCCCTTTGACTACAAAAAAGTACTGAAGCAAGCAAGAAAGGATGAATATCATCCTTCAGTATCATTTCCAAGTGGAAGTATAGATAATAGGGGGAAAAATTGATGCTGACCTGAAATGCAAGGATAAGAGGTATGAAGAACTTCCCCTTGCTGTTTGGGTTCGGACCATCAATCACTTCTGATCGATTGTGATGGATTCACCCCCCATTTGTCTTGACATCTATAATTGTTTGCATCAAGTTTGGGATCCATGCAATACCATCGGGCAGTATCTGCATTTGAACCATTTCTATGCTCTAAATAACTAGCAAGATGAACACTGAACGAAATGAGATTAATGATCAAGGCAGAACATGGTTACCTTTTCCCCACTGTCATTTGTCTTGCATCTCCCACTGTTCTCAACTGAGACAACTGGAATAGCTTTCTCCTAAAAGATATAAAAGGAATGGGTAATTTGGCGTATTATGCAATTTTAGTCAATATGGAACTCATGAGATTATCAGACAATGGTAGAAAAAGACTTAGACATTTCAACTCAGCTACTGAAGACTCAAGATTGACAAATGTCACTATACAGCCCAATTTAACATACTAATACCAATTATACGAGCTTAATGTGCTGACCAACTACACCACTAAGGAAATGGTGTAAACAAATTTTATTTATCTTATAAGTTATAACAGGGGAAGAAAACGGCAATCCAAAACCGTCAAGGGCAAAACTGTCCAACGCGCTGAAAACTTTAAATGGCGTTGAGGGCAAAATCGTCTAACGCGTTGTAAAAATCGGGACGAAGGCTAACGGCCATCCCTCCTTTAGACAAGTGTTTTTTATGCTGCAACCAACTCGAAGAAAAGTGAGATAACTTTGGTATTATATAGGAAAGGATATATAAAAGGGAAATTGCAGCCAGCTTGACTCCTTAGGTATCTTCTAAGGAGTCGACCTAAAGCAAGCAAAAGGAATAGGTAATTTGGCATATACGGTGCAAACAGATATGGATAATCCACTCCGTATACTGTTTCATATTTGTTTTTTAAGTGTGGATATCCATATCCGATATCCGTTTAAATATGAATACAGATATATGGTAATGGTAAAAATACCTAAAACACATGAAAACATATCCAAGTATACTGAATATGTCCAAAAAGACATATTTGAAGCACAATTATCAGATGATGTGATATCCTTAGTTAGAAAAAACAAGCACACGTGGATCTTGTATAGTTTTTAACATTTTCACATTAAAAAAATATTAAAATTAAGGATATAACTCATCTTTTTCTCTAGTTTGTAATTCAAACTCTCAAATATCCAACTATTATCCGACAAATATCCGAATCTAATCCGAGTCCAAATTCATATCCGACAAATATGGGTGAGTTAGACTATCAGTACTAGATCCGCATTCGCTAAAGGAAACGAATACAAAAATGGTATAACTATATTCACTTTGTATCTAAGGCTTTGTATCTAAGTTGTTTGCACCCCTAACAGACAATATAGAACTCATGAAGATATCAGGTAATGATATAATTAAGAATTAAGATATTTTAACAGAGCTACTGCAGGACTCAAGGTTGATAATGCCATAATGACAGAATTAAGAATTATGACATTTTAAAGGAGCTACTGCAGGACTCAAGGTTGACAATGCCATAATGACAGAATTAAGAATTATGACATTGATTCAAGGTTGATAATGTCGTTATGCAACTAAATTTAACATGCCAATATGCAGACCAATTACATGCTGCAAACAATTGGAAGAAAAGTGAGAGAACTTTTGGTATTATATAGGACTAGGATATAAAAAGGGAAATTGCTACTGGGCATGACTCCTTAGGTTGCCTAAGGTACCACCCTAAAGTTAGGAAAAAGGAATAGGTATTTTGGCATATTACGGAATTTACAAGAGTATATATACAACTCATGACAATATTAATAATGATTGAACTGAGAATAAATCATTTTAGCAGAGCTATTATAGACTCAAGATTGATTATATCAAATGCAGTCCAAGTTTTAATATAATGGAAACTACTTCATACTGCAAAATATTGGATGAAAAGTGAGAACTTTTATTTTAGGAGTTGATTACAGTCCTTTGGGAAGGATTCAAAAGCAATTTCTTCCTCCATTCAAATTTTTTTTTTTTTTTTTATGGGTTGTGGGTGGGGGGGGGGGGGATAAGTTAAAACAATAAGTTAAAAAACCACTCTGTTTAAGTTGATTTATATCATTAGAAGTGCATGAAAACAAAAAAATCAAGTGTTTTAAATGTTTTTTAAATCTATGAATCAAATAAGCACAAAAATGGGCATCCTACATAGTGAGTTGGTTAACTACTAGTATAGAATATTTGAAAATCTAGCACAATTAGAATGTAAAGCTTTTTAAGTTATTAGATCATGACCGCGTGGTTGGATTAAAATTTATACTTCCAATGTAATAGGTCTAAGCAACCTACTATTTTCGGCCATCCAATTGTGCCTATCGATGCATGATAAAAAAAAACTTCAAAAGACTTCACCTTTTGTTTACATTCACTTTATAGTCACTTTAAATGATCTATCTTCAATTTGAATGGACCAACATTGAATTTGAATGGGAAGGATTCGACTCCAAATCCTTCCAGAAGCAACCAAATTTATACGTAAATTTTAGTGTATATATGTAGGATAAGGATATATACCGAGGAAAGTGCAACTAGTGCGACTCATGAAGTTTCTTATCTAAGGAGTCGGCCTAAAGTTATGAGTTAGACTTATATTGCACGGACAGGGACAATCCAATACGGACATGACATGCGGATACATGATAAATTCTTCAAAAACACGTGACATGCATGACACATTTTGTACGTGACACTGCTCCATCATGACAGGAGAGTCCATGCTACATAGGTTAGGACATTACATGGATGATCTGCACCAAGCATCGTGATCTTCATACCTAACTCATCATCGATGATAATGAAACTGCATAGGCTGAAGAACTTTCACCCGTGAATCAAGCACTTCCTAAATGAACAAAATTCTTAAATAATGGACAAATGAGACTGCTTCGTTAATAGATAGATAATGAAACAATGCAATATCTCCTCCATATACATCGTGATTAATGGAGATTCATCCATGGGATGGCCTAACAAATGATTTTAGGACATCTGCTTAGCTTAAAACATATAATTTTAGGACAACTCCTTAGATGAGCTACCTAAAAGCAAGTGCGCACCCACCAACCCCCCATCCGCACACAATCATAGCCTAATGCTTGCAAGAGCAACCCAACCCACAACACGCGTACGCACGCGCACACAACAGAAAAAAGAAAGAAAATAAAACACCCACCAAGGCAGGAACTAGTGTTTCCAGGTTTCCTATTCACGACGAGAAAGAGCAGGAACTGAGGTTCCCTGAAAGAGCAGGAACTGAGGTTCAGGTTTCCTATTCAAATTCTGAACTAGAAAAAATTGTCATTTTCGGCCTCATGACATAATAAATATGTTACTAGTAATTATTTTTTGCCTATTTCCTTGCATCTATCAAATAATTGAAGTACTTGTGTGAACTCTGTGAAGCAATCCCTCTCCCTTGCTAACTCACCATGATGAATATAATTAATTTCCAATGAGTAATTTCCATAATTAATGACTTTTCCCTTGCTACAGCTTACTTAATTTCACAACACAGGATGAAAGACTACAATATGACTTTTAATAATGAAAGACCACAAGAACAGTATAGATGACAAAAGAACTGTCAATTTCACATTTAATCAGTCTGCAAAAGGAATTGATACATGTAGAATAGTGGAATAAAAGGATCAGCCAATATTTTCAGTGGTTATATTTAAATCTCATGAAGACTTCTCGGGAAGGAAGAAGAGGCAGACTGAAGCAAATTATATGAATATATACACGGTAGGGTTTAGGTCTGGTTTAGTGACCAACCCATGTATGGCTAACCAAACCCAAGTAGACTTCAGATTGAGTCAGATGGCATGGTAAGAACAATTTTAAATTTTGTAAAAAAATCTACTAAAGAAGGAATATAACCCAATAACCAAATCAACCATAAAGCACCCACCAACGAGGAGATAATAACAAGTAAATTGTTAGATGCTGGTAGGAATTTAATCTTAATTTACATATATATAAGGTTTTGGCTGAGAAAAAGACTGAACTTAATGCCCTTCCGACGCATAATCAAACGGTTGCACCAGCTACAGCCTATTCTCAAAAAAAAAAAAAAAAAAAGAAGGAAAAAAGAAAAAGAAAAGGAAGAAGAAGAAAAAAAAAACGCGTCAATTGTATGCTTTAATCAATATACCAACCGAAATAGCTGTCTACAAACAATAGTTATATAATTTCTTATATATAATTGGATCAGGCGGGGTAATTCAGTCAGTAAGCAAGACCCAACCGGACCCATTTCACAATCAGGTCAATCGATTTTACCCAATCCTTATCCATATTCGATTGAGCCTAACCAATGCCCAGTAATGTCTATAGGTATGACCCTCACAAATTGACCAATAATGTCTGTATACACACACCCCCCCCAACCCCCCCCCCCCAAACCCCCCCCCCCCCCCCCCCCCAAAAAAAAAAAAAAGATCTATAGCTAAAACCCTCACATTCCACAGCAACATGTTTTCAGGACCTAACCCCATCATCCTTCTCTCCTCTAGCTTTAGCACGTCCATGTACCAGCAACATGATCAAGTTTAATGACCTCCGCCAATTGAATACCAACCAACAGATTTTCCAACAGCAAAGCACTATTTTGTAACTCCTCCCTATCTTCCTCTAGCTCAGAGATAGTATCATGTTCAAGGACCTCAAACCCACCTGACCTCTCTCTTTGGCTCTAGATCTAGCACGCCATAGTAAAATGCTCAACTTCAAGGACCTTAACCTACTGAATACCAACAGATCCTCAAATACCAAGGCTATGCGTCATCCTTTCCTCCGTCTAGCTCTAGGTTACATGTCATAGCAATATGCTCTAGCTTTAGCCCTCGCATGCCATAGCAACGTGTCCAGGTTCAAGGACCTCAACCATTTGTTATATAAGTTATTGGGCTATTAGGATTCTACCCAATAACTCATACTCATCACTTATATTATATATGTATCCTATTTGCTGCTCTAATAATTATGAATCTAGGGTTTTGGTTTCCTAACATGGTATCAGAGCAGGAATCCTAGTCCCAACCCTAGTTGTCATCCTCTCTTCTCTTCTCTACTCTCTTTACTTCACCGCCGCCACCAGAACATCACTCCACCACCACTGTCGGCCACAAAAGAAGACATTGTCGCCTCCTGAAACCCTGTCTGACACTGTTGCTGCTCCCTGCAGCCCTCAATGACCCCGTCGGCACCTCAGGTGCCTTGCCCGCCGTCACTGCCACCTCCAACCCCTCTGCCACCCTCGCCGACTGTATCTGACGACATTGCCGCCTCCTGAAGCCCCGATAACTTGTTCCAGGGGTGCACATAGCCAGATCTGGTCACAATTGACCAGATCTGGTTTGTTTCTTGCTGAAAAATCAGATTTTTGCTTCTGACCTGGCTATCTCCTACTGCGAACTTATCCTTTTTTTGTTGATCTGGCTATCTATGTATCTCTCTGATCATTAGATCAGGTATTCTCTGATTTACTTTCTATTGCTATTTCTGGTTGTTTCTGATTTTCTGTGATTAGCTACAATGTCGGATAATACAAGTTCCTCCTCTGCCCTAATTACCCTCCCCTACTGCCGGGATAATTGGTCCAAAGGCTATATTAGGGACTACTGTTGAAGCTGAATGGGTTCAACTATTTGTTGTGGGCACAAGTTATTTGCATTTTCATCGGTGCTCAGAACAAATTGGCCCATCTACTTGATCATCCACCTGCTACTACAAACCCTACTTATATGACTTGGCTTACTGGAGATTATTATCTGATGATCTGGCTCCTCAACAGTCTTGAAAAGAAGATCAGTAGCAGTGTCATATTCTTAACTACCGCTAAGATGTGGGACGCCCTGAAGGTGATGTATGAGAATGAGAAGAATCCCTCGAGAGTGTTTGAAATCTATAAGCGTCTGTTTGAGCTCAAGCAGGGAGATCGATTTGTGCCTAAGTTCTATGAAGAACTCAAGAGTCTAATAAATAAGTTGAAGATGCATTAGCTTATTGTTACCGATGCATCGACATCGAAGGGGAATCGTCAAGATTTCGCAGTGCCGAAATTTCTGTCTAGACTGAGTCCCTCATTGCGATCACAGATGCGGGATCAGATACTGAGAGGAGATAGTATTCCCATATTGACTGCTATCTTCTCCAAAGTTATGCGTGTGTCTGCTAGAGTACATGTGTCCCCTACACCATCTGTTGAGCAGTCTGTCATGATCTCTGAATATGGCAGAGGTTGTGGTCGAGGTCGTGATTTTAGTGGAGGATGTGGCTCATTTGGAGGCGGTCGTGGTTCTTATGGTGGTACACAGACTATTGGTGATAAGAAGCCCAGGCAATATAAGCATTGCAGGATAAATAACCACATCTCCGAGAAGTGCTGGGAGAAGTTTGATCGCCCTGAATGGGCACAGCTGGCTGATGCTGACACTCCTGCCCCTGGTGATACTGTCCATATTCATGCTCCTTCAGCTCCTCACTCTGGTTCTTCTGGCTCTCCCGTTGTTCTATCACAGGAGAGTATGATAGACTGCGTCAATTCGAGTTCTCTCAGACCAGTCATTCAGCAACTCATGCATCCGCTTCAGGTATGAATGCTTATATCGCGTCTCCTCAAAAACCTTAGATTTTAGACTCAGGAGCCTCATCCCACATGACAAGTATTAAGTAAAATTTTATTTCGTTAAATCTTTCAAATAAACTGTCTTATGTTAATATTGCTGATTATACCCAGTCACCCGTATTAGACAATGGGGTAGTTTAGGTTACTCCTTCCTTAACACTTACTGATGTCTTATAATGAGGCAATTTTCAAAGCAGTTGGTCAAGAAAAGTACTTGGTTTGATCTCCCTGTGTAGCACATTGTATTGATTTAATACTTGAAGATATTAGTTCGATGAAATCAATCAAAGAGATAATTACATCATTCATTTACAATAACCTCAAAGTGGTGAATTTAATGAAGCAATTTACCATAGATAGAGATTTGTTGAGACCAGGTATAACACAATTTGCTACCGAATTTATTTTTATTGATAGCCTTATTCATTATGCACAAGATTTGAAAAGAATGTGTACAACAAGCGAATGACATGAATTCAATAAGGAAAAAAATAGAAGAAATGTAAGAGATATGATTTCTAATCTCATTTTGACTGATCAATTCTGAAAGAAGGCAAGAGAAGTCTAAAATATTATGGATCCTCTTGTTAGAGTTTTGAAAATAGTGGATCAGAATAAGAAACCTACATTATCTATTATCTATAAGGCAATGGATAGAGCAAAATTGACTATAAAAGCTTCAAATAAGAATTAAAAGAATATTGGGATATCATTAATAAAAGATGAGAGACAATTGCATAGACACTTGCATGTTGCTGGTAATTCATTTGCCTACTTATAATTCATATTTGTTGACCAGAAATTGAAATCATCACATTATAACTATCATGTGTTTACATTATTGCAGCATATTTTAAATCCAGCACTCCAATAATCAAAAACTTTTCAACACATTCAGATGTGAGAACTGGATAAAAAGAGGTCATTAAAAGATTAGAGCCGAATTTGAATAAACAAGCAAGAGACATTAATGAGGTAGACTAATGGTTCAAGTCGCGATTTCGGTCGCCGACTCAGCGGGCACTGAGACGGATCGGTCACGATGTCTCGATCGGTCTCGGGTGATACGTGCAAAATGCTGCATGAAAAGCTCAAAAAATTCTAAAAAAATCACAGCATATCTTAAAAATATAAATATCAATTTTCATGCATCACATCTCCAAAACGAGTTTTGAGGGGTAATTGGACAAATATGATGATTTGGGTGGGAAAAATAAGAAATATGGTGATTTGAGGATAAATATAAAAAATTCAAATATAAAAAAGATTTGAGGGGTAAATAACTAAATATAAAAGATTTGAGGGTTGAATGAAATAGAGATCGGATGAGATAGGGGGAGAGAGAGAGAGAGACTAGAAAAGAGGGGGAGAGAGATTAGAAGAGGGGTAAGAGAAAGCGGGACAGGGAGAGTCAGGGAGAGAGAGATCAAAGGGCTCTCCTTCCCTCCAATCTCTCTAGGGAGGGGTGGGCGAGGGGGAGAAAACGACGGCGGTGGGTCGAGAAGACAACGATGGCAATGGCGACAGGTAGGTTTTTTTTCTTTTTAAAGTTACCGATGGCCAAGCCCGACTCGGAGCCGACTCGACCGCGACTCAATCGACTTAGCCGAGTCAGCTCGAGTCGTATCAGGTCTCGGCCGAGTCAAAGCCAAGTCGGCCCCGAGTCAATCAAAAGTCAAGGACCAGGCCGTCTTGTGTATCGGTATCGTCGTGGCGCCTGCCGAGTCGCAGACGAGTTGGCTAAGTCGGCTTTGACTCGACCAATACTTCGGACTCTGGATAAGCTATTTAATAATTTATTTTTTTCTAGCGACATAATATTATGCGTATGCAAATATTAACACTTATGATGTGAATTCTCGCAGATAAAATTATTTGTGGACGGAGTTGGAGAATTTGGAAGCTCACTGACTAGAAGAGCAGTGCAACAATCTCTTCCAGCTGATTGGTGGATTAATTATGGCGAAGAAGCTCCCAATATATAAAAAAATGTCATCAAAATTTTAACCCTAACATGCTCATCGGGCTGTGAAAGAAATTGGAGCATGTAGTCACTGATTCACACAAAACTGCGCAGCCGATGGCGATGAAAAAGTTGCATAAACTAGTATTTATGCATTACAATATGCGACTGCGAGTAAGAAACTTAATATGTCAACGCGACACTGATGATTATTATAACCTAATTGATCTGAATAATATTTTCAATAATGATATATTGGATGAGTGGATTCGAGAGAGAACAATCGATATTATTACCTGATGACTTAGATTGGTTGGATGAAAGTATTCATCGTAGTGACGCAAGTAGCGGTGATGGCGTTGATGATGACGACAATGATGACGATGATGGTGGTGGTGGTTATGGCGGTGATGGCGATAATGATGAAAGGAAACGAGGTGGTGCTATGTCATGGAATTCAGATTATTATACCACACAAGATACAGATCATGGAGGCCGAGTAGGAATTTCCCAACAGCGTAGGCATTTGGATTGGTTGGTTGATTTGAGTTCTAAAGATGATTATTCGAGTAGACATAATAACTACTCATAGGGTTGTCATAGTCTTGAAGGTCATTTGCTGGGGTTGGTTTGACATCATGCCAACATTATGGTATGAGATATGACTATGACCACAGACAACTTGAAAAATCTGTCAGTACTAGTATTGGTGGATATTATGATCGTGCTCGACAGAGACATAATGATCGTGGTGAATATTCTAGCACTGATGAATATTCTACTAGCAGCACTAAATATCGAGTTTTTGAGTATTTTCACCATGGAGCTGGTATTGCACAACACCCATAGCCATATTACTCTGATATTGGATCATCTAACCAATCATCTCAGCCTACCGGATCTTACCGTCAAACATTATCCTTATGAAAACTATATATCTAGTTTCTATACTTATCGCAGGGATGAGGATAGTTATGATTTTGTGTTTGATCACAATTCAATATGAAAATGACTACATTAGCAGGTATTTATGAATATATTTTATGCAATTTATTATATTATGCATGTATTTTGATATGTTTCTACCAACGGCACGTGTATTTATGCTTTCGCTTTATGTTTAGTATGTTAAGTAATATGTTTTGAACATTTTATACATGAATATTGATGTCTTATTTTTTTTAAGATTTGTCGTGATTTTTTCAGAATTCTTGAGCTTTTTATGTAGTGTTTTGCGCGTATCACTCAAGATCGATCCGAGACACCATAACTGATCCGTCTCAGTGCCCGCCGAGTCGGTGGTCGATACCGTAACTTTGAACGATGAAATCTCGTGACATGGAGGAAGAAACAAGATATTTCTAAATTCAGTGCCAAGACTGAATATAAAGCCATGGCTCATATTATTTGTGAGATGACGTGGTTAAAGAACATGTTAGAGTTTGAATTTAGACAACCTGGACCTGTACTTATGTTTTGTGATAACAAGTATGCTATCTATATCGCACAGAATCATATGTTTCATGAGAGGACTAAGCATATAAAGGTTGATTGTCATCTGGTCAGAGATGTGTGGCATATAAAGGTTGGATGTCATCTGGTCAGAGATGTGTGGACCAAGAAGTGGTTTCTTTACCGCTTACTCCATCTTCAAAGCAGTTGGCGGATCTTCTCACCGAAGCAGCTTCATTAAAAGTGTTTTCTATCTTATATAGTAAGTTGGGCATGACTATTTATGCTCCAGCCTGAGAGGAGTGTAAATTGAGTTTCTGGGTTATTGGGCTATTGGGATTCCCAATAACCCATACCCATGACTTGTATTATATATGTATCCTTTTTGCTGCTCTAATATTACGAATCTACGACTTGTGGTTTCCTAACACCATCGAACACCAACAATCTTCAAAGAGCAAGATGTATTTTCAAGAAAATGGTGGCATAGTACCACACTGTTTCATTAAGGGTCTGTTTGGTTGTCGTAGTTGGTCGTAATTCGTAAGTTGTAATTGGTAAACTCTTTTACAGTTGTAAATGAGTTGCATGCATGTAAGTTTTATGGTGTTTGGTTGGTAATATAAAGTTGTAAGTGGGAAAGTGTATTGTATTTTACGGTGTTTGATTGTCATAATGTGTAATCTTAAGTGAAAAAATTGACCACAAAATTAACTATTTTGTGATTTTAAAAATTAAATATTGCAAATAAATACTAAAAATACTAAATATAAAAAAATTAATATTAATATAAAAATAATACAAATTTGTATGACCACAGAATTAACTGTAAGTGGGTTGTAAGTGAGAGATAACTGGGTTGCAAGTGAGTGATAATTGGGTTGCGTAAGTCTTTTACGAATTACGGTCCAAACAAACGCATTAGTTGTAATTGGGTTGCAAGTCATTTACAAATTACGGCCTTTTATGCGAAACAAACAGCCCCTAAAGAGAAGGTAAGAAAACATTTGTATCATATACAAATTGTGCCTCTTGAAGTCTAGTCCTCTCAGAAAATGAGTATCTAAAATGAGAATTTTGGGATGGATAAACGACAACACGCTAATAGACAGGATAAGTATTGAGTGCACCCATATGAAGTTATAGGCTACTTCAGTTGAGAATGATGAGGGAGAATAGGTTGAGGCAATTTAGAGATACGCAACATATATATACAAGTGTGCCACTTAGGACTGTCGGGATCTTAGTTGATCAAGCAACAAGGTTTACAGGTAGACTTAAACAAATCTGTACTGAGGCACTACAAGAGATATGATAGTTGTTGACAGAGCAAAACTAAAGAAAATGAAACATCTAGCCAACCGAAAATTTGTGGGAGGCTTTAATGTTGTTGTGCCTCTTGAATTCTTCAAGTGCAGTAAACAACCAACACAGTATTAGGAGAAAAACCACCATCACCATCATCCAAGCTTTTCTTCAAGTCAAGAGGGTTCATAAAAGAATTGACAATCTATACAACTGGTTTCTATTTAACTTCAAACACTTGTGAGAAAGTGCTAAATTTCCTAATATGACAAGAGATACTTGGCATAGAACATAGAAGACCCGCTTGCAGATACAGTAGACTAACATTAGTTAGCTCACACATCCAGGGGAGAAATGTTAGCACCTGGGAGATAAACAGAAGAAATGTATTAAAATTAGCTTTAAAGACTCAGTTCTACCTTTTTTTTTCTTATATCACTGATTACAACTTTAACTGGCATTGATTTCTGAATTCATCGGCATTTTAAATCTTTTATCTGTTTATTAATTCATTTACAACTGGATTCCAAATACTAAATGTTAAAAGGATTATAAGATAATTTATTCATTTATCAAGACGAACCAATGTTACTCAAATTTATATTGCCCATTTACGATTTTGTCCACGCTTATTTTGTCCTTACTGTAGATTTCAGCATGCAGACAGTGTATTCATCTTTGCTTCCACAATTCTTTTGATGCATGAATTATCTTTCCTCTCTGTAAAGAACAGTGCTTCATGATAAGAACAAAAAAAATACTCTTTTCTTGAATGATCTTACAAACTTGTGGACAATAAGGTTAAAATCCAGAATTATTTTTCCATACTTAGCAAACAAATCTACAATCAGTTAATTTGGGTTCTAGTCAAGGAAAGACTAAAAGATGGTTTGAATGCCAACGGTGTAAAAAATATTGCTGCTATGGGTACTTACGCCCGTTCAGTACATCCTCTTGAATAGTAGAGTGCTAAGATAT
>JAVJIF010019115.1:17500-67836 GCA_038442645.1 Agave tequilana | reverse complement strand
AACAACCCTTAGAGGATCCAATCGATCTCAATCACCAAGAAGTGACAATCAAACACAAAAGAACACACAATTGCAAACAACCAAGATCTAACGAGGTTCGGCCAACGTGCCTACGTCCTCGGGGCAATCCACGGAGAGAGATTTCAATTAGGAAGATGATTACAATGGCTCTTAGCCTCTCTCAATACAAGAGAGCTCTTAGCCTTCTAATTTCGCAGGTTTTTCTACAAGATACTTGCCCTAGAAAACACTAGCAGCACTTAAATACAACAGGTTTCCGAACTGCAGATTTCAGCCCAAAACCCGACTGTCGGTCGACCGAGACGGTCGACCGACCCTTCTACCGGTCGACCGGTTCCGGTCGACCGATTCCAACAGAGAGTTGGGCCCTTTACAGTCAGTCATTTCGGTCGACCGGGCGGTCGACCGCTCTCTGACACTTGCACGTCGTGCACGTCCGGTCGACCGGCCCGGTCGACCGGAGAACCTGTTTTGCTGCTGCTGCTTGTTTCTGCTGCTGTTTTCCTTCGTCTTCGTCGTCGACTTCCTCGGCGATTACTCGACGACCCCTCGACGACCCCTTCGACATCCTAATCAACTTCCCCATCAATAAACTCTCTCTTTCCAACAATTCTCCACCTCGGCGAAGATTCCAAATCTGAGCCGACATCCAACGAACCCCAGTCTATCACCTGGCGAAATCGACACACGATCTCGGCGAAATCGACACACGATCTCGGCTTGCGCGCACCGGTCGAAATCGACACACGATCTCGGCGAAATCGACACACGATCTCGGCTTGGAATCTTTGGCTCATCTATTCCTGAAAACATCACACATGCCTTCCCTGCACTTCACCTTAGGAGAATTTCCATACCTGCCGATCACCATACTGTGGCTTCTACTCCGCAACTTCATGACCTCATGAAGACTTCCTTATGAGCCAACACTGACTCTCCACTGACTAGCTCTATCTAGTCTACCTGTCTTCCACTGACGGTCCAACCAAGTCTGCGTAGAGCTAACCAAACATCATCGGCTTCAACTGGATGCACACCCCTCCTTATGCAAGCTCAACATCTCCTCTCCGGAAGATAAAACTGTTCTTCGAGATCACAACCACTTCACCTCTATGTGAAGACCAATTGGCCACACCACTTCACCGCTACATGAAGTCTCTTCACCTTTACATGAAGTCTCTCCAACTCTACGTGAAGCTCCATTGACCACACTTCTTCACCTCTATGTGAAGCTCCAAACAACTTCTCGAGAACTCATACATAGCTTCATAAGAGTTGCATCACCATGGCTGCGCCTTTACGGCTGCCTACGTACCTTTGCCCAAAGGATCAAGCCAACCGTAGTTCATTAAATGAGCTTCATCAAGCTCGAATAATGATACCTGTTCCTGCAGCAGTGAACCTGTTAGACTGAACCATATGAACCTCTTCCTGACCATCATGGAGAGCAACGGCCTTCAACTTGAGCTTGTCGCCTCCACAAGCTTGAGATTCATCCTTCTTTAACCACGAACGTGGTCTCACCTTGGTTCCTTTGGCTGCACTCAACTTGACATCTTCAGCAATGTCTTCAACCTGTTCAGCATCCCTCTTGTTATCATGATCTCCACCCGATGTCACCTCCGATGAAGTCTCCTTTGATGCCGAACTACCTAGAGATGATGGAGTAGCATCGACCTCCACCCGCTGCGATCCTCCCTTGGTCTTCATCCTCTCCACCTGCTGAGAGACGATGGACTTCAACCCTGAAGCCTCTCCAAATGTGACATTCCTGCTCATCACTATCCTTTTGTCCTTGGGATCCCACAACCTATAGTTGTTCTTCTTGATGCCCAAATAGACAAACCTCCTTACTTGCGGATTCACCTTGCCATTCTTGGCACTGAAGTAAGCCGGACTTCCAAATTCTCGCAGCACACCGTGATCTTGAGCTTTTCCCGACCAATGTTCCAATGGAGCTTTACCTCCTATCACAGTCGTTTGATTCTTGAGATGGCTAGCATACTCAATCGCCTCAGTCCAAAGCGACTTGTCCAATCCTGCATTGGACAATAACTTCCGAACCTCCTCCAGCAAGGAACGGACCAGATCCTTAGCCAACTCATCTGTACCTGTTGAGAAGTGTGTAGCAATTCCTGTGTTCTGGCCAAACTGTAGGAATTGGTCAATGTCTTTCCCAACATTGCCAATATAGAGCTCCTTTATCCTCCTACCTATCTGCCTCTCCATTCTTCCGCTCCACTTCCTCAACACATCTAGGGCTTCACCCCTTTGTCTCATCGGATATATCCAAAACTGCCTAGATGAACAATCAATTATCAAGACAAAGTACCTGTGACCTCCAAGCGATGCCGTCTTAGCAGGTCCCCATACACTCACGTGAACACGATCAAGAAGACCTTCATTATGGAGCACGACTGGTGCTGAAACTCACCTTCTTCTTGTCCAGAACCCTGTGTCCACCTTCTGACTTGCAGGTAGCAGCACCTTCTACTGATTCCATCTTTGCAGGAGCTCGCAAAGATTCTTCTTCTTGTCCGGCTTTTCCCTGCCAGATCCCCAGGCCAACCTCATCTGTACCCGAAGTCTCCACCTGATCTGTAATCGTACTACCCTTCAAGTAGTATAGATTTCCTCGGCGGACGCCCTTCATCACAACCATCGAGCCCTTGATCATCCTGAGATCGCCATCTCGAATCGATATCATCATGCCCGATGCTTCCAAAGTTCCCAAAGAGATTAAATTTCTCTTCATCTGAGGTACATACCTCACACCTGTCAGCTCTCTTACTGTCCCATCAAACATTCTGATTGGGATGGTATCAACACCCTCCATGCTACATGAGTGATCATCACCCATCACCACCGAGCAACCTTCCAGCTTCTCAAAACTGGTGAACCAGCTCCTATTTGGACATGCATGGTATGTTGTACCTGAATCCAGATCCACTCATCTTTGCATGAGTTATCATCTATGGGAGAACTGACTGAAAATGAGAATCCCGAAGAGTCCGAATCTGCTCCATCTGTCTGTGAACTACTCCTCTGAGTCTTCGTCACCTTCGATAGATTTGCTTCAGCATTCGACTCCTTCTTCTTCCCTTTGAACTTTGGACAGTCCACTTTCCAGTGCCCTATCTCTCGGCACAAAATGCACTGATCCTTCCTCAGATCCCTATAGCCCAACCTGGACTTCGATCTTCCATCACCTCCTTGCCCTTCCGCGATGAACTTCTGCTTCTTACTTCCAGTGCCTCCGCCACTGAGCTTGACTGTGAAGGATGCCTCTCATTCTTCCTTGTCTCATAGCTCATCAATGCAGACGACACATCATCATACACCAAGGTCTGCCTTCCGTTGATAAACGTCATCGTGAATGTCTCATACTCCTCCGGTGGGAGTGAGTTCAGGAGAATGACCGCTTTGTCTTCCTCTTCTACCACGACATCCACATTTATCAGATCTGTAAGAAGCTTTGTGAATCGGTTGATGTGCTCGTTTACTGTGTGCTTCCCCTCTGCATCCTGAACTGATACAGCTTACTCTTAAGCTGCAACCTAGACTCCACGCTCTTAGTCAGGTATTTCTTAGCAAGAGTGTCCCACAGCTTCTTTGCCGACGTCTCATGTTGTGCAAGATATTTGATGTCTTGCGACAAGCATGAACGTATCAAGCCACATGCCGATCTGTTCATCTTCGCCCACTCTTCATCAGTGGTAGTTGCCTTCTTCTTCTCCAATAGGAGCGTGTCCTCGAGGTTCTGTGCATTCAATGCATCCATGACCTCACACCTCCACATCCCGAATTATTAGTTCCATTGAACTTAACAACTTCAATCCTGGAGTGATTCATTGTTTTCACAGACTTAGTTTCCTCTGCCATTGAGATTCTTTCCTTGACCCTCTAAGTATGCGGAAGATCAAATACTTGCAAAATAGATCTATTACTGAGATAAAAAAGTGATTTTTACCTCTTCCTTGAAACCCTAGCTTGAGTTTCTCACCAGATCTATTTCACTACTGATTCAACGAGCCCTCCCTGCGTCCACCTGAGATCGACACACGATCTCCTTGAACACCAATGCCTCTGACCTGAGATCGACACACGATCTCCACCTGATCAGATCTGGAACCCTTCGAATCTTCAGAATATCCCAAGAGTAACCTGGACGCTCTGATACCACTTGTTGTGCGCGACAGACAACACCCTTAGAGGATCCAATCGATCTCAATCACCAAGAACAATGAAATCAAACACAAAAGAACACACAATTGCAAACAACCAAGATCTAACGAGGTTCGGCCAACGTGCCTACGTCTCGGGGCAATCCACGGAGAGAGATTTCAATTAGGAAGATGATTACAATGGCTCTTAGCCTCTCTCAATACAATAGAGCTCTTAGCCTTCTAATTTCGCAGGTTTTTCTACAAGATACTTGCCCTAGAAAACACTAGCAGCACTTAAATACAACAGTTTCCGAACTGCAGATTTCAGCCCAAAACCCGACTGTCGGTCGACCGAGACGGTCGACCGACCTTCTACCGTCGACCGGTCCGGTCGACCGATTCCAACAGAGAGTTGGGCCCTTTACAGTCAGTCATTTCGGTCGACCGGGCGGTCGACCGCTCTCTGACACTGTGCACGTCGTGCACGTCCGGTCGACCGGCCCGGTCGACCGGAGAACCTGTTTTGCTGCTGCTGCTTGTTTTCTGCTGCTGTTTTTCCTTCGTCTTCGTCGTCGACTTCCTCGGCGATTACTCGACGACCCCCTCGACGACCCCTCGACGATCCTAATCAACTTCCCCATCAATAAACTCTCTCTTTCCAACAAACTCGGCCTTGTTTTTTTTGATAGGATTCTAATTTAAGCCAACATTCTTGAAAATCTTTTAAGAAATGTTCACACAGATAAAACATAAAAAAGAAGAAAAGAAAATCTTTCAAGGAACTATCACAATGGTCAGCATCTAGGAAAAATGATCTTTAACAAATATTAATTTAAATAGGTAAACACACTGGGAAACAAATTCAGCACCTGCCCAGTGACCGATGTCAGGGAATAAAATGTCCGCGCACTTGTTATGATTTGAATATTCTCTGGGCTTAAGTTCTAAGTTTAAGTTGTAAGGTTACGCTCAGACTATTAGTTCTTAAGAAAGAAGAAAGAACGGAAATGAGAAGAAAATTTAGGGGAAAAAAAAAAGGAATGGAAACAAAAGGACTTGCGAACCTTGTTTTGATTTGGCTTTTTTGTTTTTGGGCCAGTTAAATTCACCTACGTCGGGTTTGAATTGAGGACCACTGAGAAACAAATTCAAGAGCTATCAAGTGACCGATGTCGAGAAATGAAATGCCCTTACGCGTCGTGGTTCGAACTTGGGACCGTGGCTATCTAATCACTCAAAACTCTTAATTAGCGTACAAGATTAATATTAATTTGTTACATATTTCATTGTCATCCACCAATCAAACTTTGTTTTGCTGACATTTAAGCAATATATGATAAATTTATCTGGTTTCTTATTTTGTTATATATTTGGGGCATCCCTGTTGCTTTGTCGGTGGATGACCATGAGCTTAATATATATATATATATATATATATATATATATATATATATATATATATATATATATATATATATATTATTGATACATTTATACAAGATACGTGCCTGTGTAGTTTTCTTTGGTCTCAAGAAAAGTCTTTAGTAGCTCCAATTAATGGTGAGTAGAAGGAAGAGTCATTTTGACCTAATACGACACATCAATGACTTCGATTTATTTCTTCTGCTTATCTTAATCCTTGGATAGAGAAAATACTTTTATATCTAGATTTTGAAACAGTACCTTTTTTTGTCTCCAAAAGTATCGAAAATTGAGTAATCAAATCAGTTTAACTCAAGCGGCACGATTCTTTCTTCTTCCTTGCTTCTTAATTGAGAGGTTATTAATATAGATTTTAACATAGATTAGTATTTAAAATATGCAATAAAAATTAGTTAAAGTAAGCTCCCTTGATGAAATTAAAGAAAAATTGTTTTGACAATTGGGTAGGGGAATCATTTTCCCTTAATTAAGAATATATTATAGTAGAACATCATGTTGCACTGGCAAACCACAAACTAAGCAACATGCCTGCAAGTAAACAAATGATTCTGTAACTATCATTCATCATCGCCTCAGCCTCATGCAAGGAACCTTCTGGTTGAATATATGTATGTATATGTATATGTGTGTGTGTATATATATATATGTATGTGTATGTATATATATATATGAGGAATCTGTACCTTGGCGGCCAGCTGAGAGAGACTCTCTCTTAACTGGTACAATGTGGCTGAATTTCAACCACAATTTTGGGTGTCAATACCATGGTCGGAGTTTTACATAAGCACTGTGATTAAGTCGCAGTGTTTTTATAAGAACTGCTGCCATGTTCGCAGTCTTTTCTAAAGACTGCAACGAAGGTCACATTCTTTCTCAGAAGACTGCGATAGTCGCAATCATTTTCTGAGAACTGCTATCATGGTTGCAGTCCTAATTACACTGAAATTATATGATTTTTTTGGACTGTGACCATGTTACAGTTGACTGCGACCGTGTTGCAGTAAGTTTACAACCATATTGAAGTGACAGCTGAGAGAACCTCTCTCAGCTGGCGTCTGAGGTACATCCCCCCCCCCATATATATATATATCTGTGTGTGTGTGTGTGTGTGTGTGTGTGTATATATATATATATATATATATATATATATATATATATATAAATAATTGTGTCATTCCCAAAGGATTTGAGGCCGAATCATTTCCACTCAAATACCAACATCTGACATTCGAATACAAGATCCACTCAGTTGAAATTGATCTATATTATTTTAAGTGTTTATAAACCAAAAATCAAATGTTTTGAATGTAAATCACATAGAGGGGGGTGAATAGGTGATGAGCTAATCTAATGGTCAATAATGCGGAATTAAAACTTATATGATGCAAACTAAAACTATTTAAACTAAACACCAAGTATAACACAAGAGTGTAGCCGAATTCCCCGTGAAGGGCTCTGGACTAACTCCTCAAGATTCCTCTAAATAAGAGTTGAGGTGCCGCGTTGGCTCTCTTGGTTGAAAACGAGTGTTAGCAAACACACCCCAAGCATATAACAATATGAGCACAAATATATATGTCTAGCTATTAAAGATGAAAGCAATAGAGGCATGCAAGATATAATGACAAAGAGATAGAGAAAGAGCAATCGCAAAGATGGGGGATTTGTTTCGAGGTTCGAGTACACTTGCTTTACGTCCCCGCCTTCGACACTACGAAGGATTTTCACTAAAATCGATCCCACCGGATCACTTGGTGCCGCAACACCTACAAGGTGAGTTCACACTTGAACTCCTTGGACTCTCTAGTCCCGTACACACCGCAAGCCCACAAGCTTGCCGAGCCCGCACCTCAAACACCGAGTTCCCACTAGAACCCGAAACAATGCGAACACACAAGTCCGCCTCCTCAAAGTACAAGAAAGAAGTCTTTGGTGATCACAACACTTTGATCACCTAAAAACAATATCACAAAAACACTCCTATAGGATGAATATGTCAATGGGTTGCTCAAGTGTTTGTGAGAAAAATAAGGATTGAAATGGTGGAGGAAAACTCAAGAAAATCACTTTTAAAATACTCTTGATAAAACTCCCCTTTTGATTGGAAATATTTGCTCTCTAAACAAGTGGGAAAACCTCTAAATGGAGTTGGAAAAATTAGCTCAAAACCATTTGAAAATCTTGTTGAAAACAGCCCCCAAAAGCCCCAATTTATAGAGTTAGAAAAACTAGCCGTTGGAGCCAAGTTGGCCTGACGGCCGACCGCCCGGTCGACCGCCAACGGTCAGATTTCTGACTGTTGGGGCAGCGGTCGACCGGCCAGTCAAACGAGACCCTGGAATAGAGAGCAGATCTCTCTGCCGGTCGACCGGCCCGGTCGACCGGGGCTTTCTAGAGAGCAGAGCTCTCTGGCGGTCGACCGTTCCGGTCGACCGACCCTCCAGCAAAGGCTGGCGTGCACGTCTGTGCACGTCGGTCGACCGGCTCAGTCGACCGACTTCAAGCTTCAGTCGACCGACTTCAAGCTTCGGTCGACCGGCCCGGTCGACCGGCTGAAGCCAGAACAGGAATTCTGGGATTAAAAACTTGATTATTTTTGACTCAATAAAATCCCATAAAAGCATAAAAAATCTACAAAAATAGTTTTAACATTATACTTTGATAATCAAACATGCTTGAGCAAAATCAAGACATGTTACAAGTAATTTGAACTATTTTTGTAACTTAGAAATTTGGTTCAAAACAAAAACTGTAGTTTTCCAAATTGATTTTTATAAACTTATTTCTTCAAAACTTTTTCAAATACAAAAACAAGATATTTTAAACACTTTTAAAGCATAGAGTGTATGGATATGATCCACTACACATACATGATGAAATATCTATGTTTTTGACATTAAGCTCTAAATTTGGTTTTGGTTAAATACATGTAACTTTGAATACCAAAAATCAAAATGATATTTTTCAAAATAAAATTCTTTTATAAAACTCATCTAAATCAAGAGTGTGTGTGTATATGGTATACTTGAGCAATCCACCAACTATTCTATCCTTTACATTTTGATCTAAAAACAAAATCTTATAAAAAATAAACCTAGACACAAGTCTTGATCTTGAAGTCTTCTTCACTTGAAGTCTTCTCGTCTTCTTGACTTGGTCCAAAAATGATCCAAAGAGCTAACTCCTCTTGAGTACTTGATGTAGTCTTGATGCACAAGCTCTTGAATCAAACCGTGTTAGCTCCAAAACTTGACTTTAAATCTTTTGTTGAAGCCACACACCTACTAAGATCTTGATCACAAATCTGAAACTAAATAAACACAAGATCATTAGTACTATAACTATATGAGTTGAGCATCATCAAAACTAGAGTGATAGGCCATTGGGCCAACAATCTCCCCCTTTTTGATGATGACTAAACTCATGGAGTTATATATGCATGGATTAAAGTATAGTTTCAAGGAAGTTCCCCCTTAACTCATGCATAGCAATAAACAAATAATTATGCAATGAATGCTCATAAACATGTATGCAAATATATGGAGATAAACATGCATAAACAAGCATGAAACACATCAAATTCTTTTTTTCCTCCTATTTGCAACACAAAACATATATGCATAAACATAAATCCTTCTCTCCCTTTATGTATAAAGCAAGGAAAACATGCATATATAAAATCCAAATACTTCTCCCCCTTTTTGTCAATCATCAATAAAGGGGTTAAAGTAAAAAAATGTTCTTCCCCTTTTTGTCAAAAGCAAAAATCAACAAAGGGGTGACATTAAACAAATCAATAAAAGAGAATATATGTGATATACATTCATGAAGAGGAAGACGCTAAGTTAACTTTCCCAAATACATGCATTATATGAAGAAAGGATGACAAACCCTAATTCACATAACACATAATAATGCAATGCATAAGAGAAGATGTGAAGCTCCCCTTACACACGTGTACCGCATAAAAAAGTGTTATCAAGCTCCTCATTATAAGATACACTCAACATGAATCTATATGTAGAAGAGATGTTAAGCTCTCTTGCATATAGGCAATATAAATCAAAACATTTTTAATTTTCTTATTAAAATTTTGAATTTTTCTCAATAAACAAATTTTTGAGAATTCTTAGAAAATCAAATCATATAAGCAAAATTTTTAAGATACCAATACCAATTGTAAATAAACATTACAAATTTTGAATTTTAATCAAAATAGAATCATATTGATACCAATTGAAAATTATTGCATATTTTTGATATCAATAAAAATATTAATTTTAAAACTAATGCATAAGCTTATTAAACAATTGTTTTCCATTATGTTTGCAAAGGGAAAAACTTACAATAAAAAGTTTGAGGAGCTAAATTACAAGTATTCTTAAAAAGATTACAAGTAGATCTCCTCATAGATTCTGGAGAAGTGTGCCGATAGGAGTCTGGTCAGCGCGCGACCACTTTGTCCCTTTGACGATGCGAGCGATGAGATTTCCTTCTCGCCTGGTTCCGGAAATCAGAGAATAGAAGGTTGGTAGAACCCTCTTGCTGCTTCTCAAAATCGCCTTCAATTAGGAATTTCCTTCTCGCCTGGTTCCGGAGATTCCTTGAGAGGAAGGACGACGTTAGGGTATCAACACCCTGGATAGAGAAAGCAATTCTCTAAAAGATCTCTGAATTCGAGAGCACACGGTGCTTTTTGAAGAAGTCTCTGCTTGTGGAGTCTTCTTAGAAAATCCGCCCTCTGAAACCGGTTTTTTTCCCCTTGTGCCCCTGGTGGGCTATTTGTAATACCCCGTTCCCAGAATACGTACTTAGTTGCGTATTCAGATTTTCGATCGTATTTTTTCGATTTACTTCCTGTAATTATTCTGTATTATGAATTTCTTATATGACTGTTTTATCTTGGATTTGGATTCGTGGATTCGGAGTCAGCCCTAGTTTGACCCGAAGGCCCGATCCCAGAGTATTGCTCAGTTTGGACATTCTGGTTTTCCAATTGGACCAATTTTAGTTTTAAAGATCATTTTCCAATATTATATATTTTCTATGATTTTCGGGAATTTTCCTGGATTTAATTGAAAATCTTCAAAACCGGTGTCGGCCAGTACCGCTGACCGATTCCAGGATTTTTAATTCACAAACAGTTAGGAATTTCTTGAAAGTTCTTTAGACATTATTTCTTAGAATCACATTTCTTACCTACATACTTTTTCTGAGGATTTTATGATTTTATGAAAATTCCATCGGAGTCGGTAGGTAACTGATTCCGGGATTTTTAGTTTTAAAACTATAAAGTATTTCTCAAAACGGATTTCACTATAATTCTTAGTTTAATATTCTTGATTTTTGGTAATTATTTCGGGTCGTTCCGAGATACTTGAATTTCGGACGATTCCGGTGTTTTCCCGAAAGATTTCCGCATCCGCAACTGAATCCCGGGAATCCGCCACTTCCATTATTTTCATCTTCTTTCCAAGAAAACATCTTCTCATTATAATTTCTTTTCCTTTTTCCTTTTCCTTTAATTCTCTTCCTTCCTCCACAAGCTAAAGCTTTTCCAATTTCCCCAATTTTCCAAAATTCCATAAACTCCACCAACTCCCACCTACTTCCTCATTATTATCACTCCACCTCACCCTCTCTCATGGCCGGCCAAGTGTCCACTTGAGAGACACCTCACCTCCCCTTCTTTTTACACAAAACCCCCTCACTTCCATTTGATTTGCATCTCCTTCATAAAATCCAAAACATATAAATGCTTTTCCTTTACATTTCTATTTCATTTTTCCTTTCTTCTCTCCACCATCTCTTCTCCACCAAAACCCTAACCTCCTTCAACTCCTCTTCATCTCCATCACCACAACAACAACCACCAACTCCCAAGAGATCACCAAGGTCATCTTCCTCCTCCTTCATCACCATAGGAACCACCACCACAAGGTCATCAACAACTCCAAAGCCCCATCTTCTTCTTCATCAACAACTTCCATCACTACCACTCTTTTTGGTGAGTAATTTTCATCACCAAGGCTTGATTAATTCTTAGTACACTTAAGTTTATCTATCATGTTCAATTGTGTCTTCCAATCCATGATTATTTAGCCATCAAACAAAACCCCCAAAATCTGTTCTGTATGCTGTTTCCAGTCGATTAGTCGACTAGACCTATAGATTAGTCGACTAGAAAACCCTAGCTGAAACGTAACCTTTCTGGAGCACAGTTTTAGTCGACTTAGGTTATTTATTAGTCGACTAGAAACCTCGATTAGTCGACTACTCCCTTGACCCTAGTCGACTAACCTTTCCTGAACCAGAAACCCAAACTCTCTGTATCACAGTATTAGTCGACTTGACATGACTGTTAGTCGACTTGAGATGTCTGTTAGTCGACTACTCTTTCCACCCAGTCGACTAACTTTTCCTGCATCAGAATATCAACTCTCTGGAACCCAGTTTTAGTCGACTATACCAAACTGTTAGTCGACTAACTCCACTATTAGTCGACTACTCTTCCACCCTAGTCGACTAACTTTAGCTGGTTGTCTTAGTTGATTCCTTTCTTGAATATGAACCTTACCCTCTAGCCTTATATCATGTATTGGTATTGCTTGACTTGTCACTTGACAAACATCATCTTACCTTCTCTCTTTCCCTTTCTCCTCTTCACTCTACATAATTATATCACAGGTTATGGCGCATCCCGAGCTTCCGTGGATTTTGGATCTTTTGGCATATTGGTGATTTAGGCGAGTAGTCTCGCCTCTATTTGAGTTTCCCGTTTCATCGGTCGATGAGTATTTCGCTTCTTATTTCCATATTCATGTATTGCACTACATTGCTTGTATTATGGTAGCTTCATCTTGTGCTTGTACCATGCTTATGATATGCTTGCTTCTTCATCGTATACCATGCGTGGCCGACCCTTCGTGGTCGTTGGGCTTTGAGTCACTTCCATGTTACTACTTGTCATTGCTTCAGACTTGTTAGTTGTATGCTTCCTTTTAACACATGTATATCACCTGACCATTTAGTATGTTATCACCTGACCACCTGCCATGATACTATTCGGCAAGACCCTTTAGTTATGCTATGACTTGCCCTGACTATTATTGATCTCTTGCCATGACTTAACCCGACTATTATCAATCCTTTGATATGCTTGGTTGTTTACTAATTATCACCACCCTGTCATGCTATCACTTGACACCCAGCATGATATACTTGACTTGTGATTATCACTTTACGGGAACCTTAATTTATTATCCTGTATCATGATCAGTGACTTGTATTCCTGCTTTATATGCAGTGACCTGACTATATGGTACTTATGCACTCCCGAATTCCTGATCATGTCCATCTCCTGTTTTTCCCGTAAAGTGATAATTAAACTAATGAATCTTAAAAAGTACCAACTTGTATTGGGTCGGGGGAAACATGCGGATATCAATATGTGTTCGTGTTTACAGTGGCTTTTAGGAATGTTGTGCAACTCATGTTCCGGTCTGACCTGTGGGCCTCCAGGGGACCGAGGGGAGAGCTGGCTCCCTCATTACTGGTACCATCATGATAAGGGCATGCATAAGTCCCTCCTGTTAGCCTTGCGGCTGGCTTCCGTTTCCATGCAACGGAACAATCCTGGACCGTTGTCCCGGGCATGTACGGGACCCACTGTAAACATAGTTCGTTGATACCCCCGCTAGTTTCCAATAACAACCTTGTTTTACTCGGATATGGATCTATGTGCGTTGGGACGCTAGTTCACATAGCTAGATATCAGGGTAAGACGAGTAATAATAAAGTGTTATAATAATCGGCTCTTTAAGTTGTAAGTAGAGGTATGTGGAATGGGACGCATACTAAAGCCTGCAACTTAAACGGCTATGAATCTGTGATGTGCCTTACCATATTTGTTGTATTGGTTTTATTCGGATTTCCTGTTTTATGATTATTATGCCATACCTGTTCATGCCTGCCCTAACCTATCTGCCTCCTGAGTATTTCCTACTTGATATCATTTCTTATGTACTTCATTTGTGTTCTAACCCTCCTGTCTTCTGTACTTGACACTTGTGCTCCCCCTGACTCGCCACCTGGCATCCATATTCCTACTCGCCTGGGGAGTTTCACTGACTCCCCTAGATTCTCATGTCCAGGTTATGGAGCCCGGAGCGTGTGGATTCTCCCCGTTACTGCTCAGAGTGGCGCAGCGGTAGCGTGGATCTCCAGCCGACCGTCCAGGGCCACACCCTTCCAGGCCCCCTGTATGCCTCTCGAGTTTCCTCTTAGCAAACTCGTGAGTGCCCTTTTTCTATTCATACTTGTACATTTCCTTGTATACTTGTATGTGAGCGCCCTTTTATGCTGTTCATATATGTATATCTCTAGTACTCTCGCATTTGCGCATATCTGTGATGTATTATTATTGTAATACTCATCACCTCTGGTGATAACTCTGTGATTGTATATATATGTGTTGGAATGTATAATGCACCATTTGCTTCCGTACTCTGATTCTTGTCTGTACTGATGCTTAGCGTATATACGGGAGGGTAGTTCTGACCTACGTATATACGTTGCAGTGACGTTCCCGTATCGCCGGGATCGGGGCGTTACAGGATGGTATCAGAGCATAGGCTCTAACTTCCTCAGTACGTCCAGAGGGCAAATTAATGGTAATGAAATTTGCAACTGGAATACATGAGTCTTGGTTATACATTCCAACTACAAGTGCAGAGTTATCTATTTCTTGACCATCTTTCCTTTGATTCCTAAATCCTTTCCATATCCCTTCCCTGTTTTGGTTTTATGAAGCCTTTATGCTAACTTAAGATATGACTAGACTAGAGAGGTAGTGGCTGGTTCTGAATGAAGCTATTATGTGATCTCTTCGGTGAATTCTATGAAGCTTGGTATTCTCCAGATCGATCTTGATCTGGCTATCTTTCAGAAGTCAGCAGTCGGAATTCTCTACGGATATTCTACATTCTCTACTATGTCGTTCAGGGTGATTGGTGCCTGGTATTCGGGATTCTTAATTATCGGCCTTTTTATTTATGCTCAGGGCTATCAGGGTTTCTTTATCTTCGGTATTCTGGCTCATTTATTGCACAGCCACGACATCAGCAGTATTATTCAGCGTTATTCGAAGATTTATACAGCCGGAAGTGCGGAGGATGATTATTGTTCAGTCGACTTGAGAGCCCTACCTCTAGTGCTTCATATCTTAATTGGTATAAATTCCACCGTTGTCCCCTTTGTATTCAATTTACCCCTTAACGAAATTGCGAGGACGCAATTTTTTGTAAGGTGGGTGGATTGTAATACCCCGTTCCCAGAATACGTACTTAGTTGCGTATTCAGATTTTCGATCGTATTTTTTCGATTTACTTCCTGTAATTATTCTGTATTATGAATTTCTTATATGACTGTTTTATCTTGGATTTGGATTCGTGGATTCGGAGTCAGCCCTAGTTTGACCCGAAGGCCCGATCCCAGAGTATTGCTCAGTTTGGACATTCTGGTTTTCCAATTGGACCAATTTTAGTTTTAAAGATCATTTTCCAATATTATATATTTTCTATGATTTTTGGGAATTTTCCTGGATTTAATTGAAAATCTTCAAAACCGGTGTCGGCCAGTACCGCTGACCGATTCCAGGATTTTTAATTCACAAACAGTTAGGAATTTCTTGAAAGTTCTTTAAACATTATTTCTTAGAATCACATTTCTTACCTACATACTTTTTCTGAGGATTTTATGATTTTATGAAAATTCCATCGGAGTCGGTAGGTAACTGATTCCGAGATTTTTAGTTTTAAAACTATAAAGTATTTCTCAAAACGGATTTCACTATAATTCTTAGTTTAATATTCTTGATTTTTGGTAATTATTTCGGGTCGTTCCGAGATACTTGAATTTCGGACGATTCCGGTGTTTTCCCGAAAGATTTCCGCATCCGCAACTGAATCCCGGGAATCCGCCACTTCCATTATTTTCATCTTCTTTCCCAAGAAAACATCTTCTCATTATAATTTCTTTTCCTTTTTCCTTTTCCTTTAATTCTCTTCCTTCCTCCACAAGCTAAAGCTTTTCCAATTTCCCCAATTTTCCAAAATTCCATAAACTCCACCAACTCCCACCTACTTCCTCATTATTATCACTCCACCTCACCCTCTCTCATGGCCGGCCAAGTGTCCACTTGAGAGACACCTCACCTCCCCTTCTTTTTACACAAAACCCCCTCACTTCCATTTGATTTGCATCTCCTTCATAAAATCCAAAACATATAAATGCTTTTCCTTTACATTTCTATTTCATTTTTCCTTTCTTCTCTCCACCATCTCTTCTCCACCAAAACCCTAACCTCCTTCAACTCCTCTTCATCTCCATCACCACAACAACAACCACCAACTCCCAAGAGATCACCAAGGTCATCTTCCTCCTCCTTCATCACCATAGGAACCACCACCACAAGGTCATCAACAACTCCAAAGCCCCATCTTCTTCTTCATCAACAACTTCCATCACTACCACTCTTTTGGTGAGTAATTTTCATCACCAAGGCTTGATTAATTCTTAGTACACTTAAGTTTATCTATCATGTTCAATTGTGTCTTCAAAGCCATGATTATTTAGCCATCAAACAAAACCCCAAAATCTGTTCTGTATGCTGTTTCCAGTCGATTAGTCGACTAGACCTATAGATTAGTCGACTAGAAAACCCTAGCTGAAACGTAACCTTTCTGGAGCACAGTTTTAGTCGACTTAGGTTATTTATTAGTCGACTAGAAACCTCGATTAGTCGACTACTCCCTTGACCCTAGTCGACTAACCTTTCCTGAACCAGAAACCCAAACTCTCTGTATCACAGTATTAGTCGACTTGACATGACTGTTAGTCGACTTGAGATGTCTGTTAGTCGACTACTCTTTCCACCCAGTCGACTAACTTTTCCTGGATCAGAATATCAACTCTCTGGAACCCAGTTTTAGTCGACTATACCAAACTGTTAGTCGACTAACTCCACTATTAGTCGACTACTCTTCCACCCTAGTCGACTAACTTTAGCTGGTTGTCTTAGTTGATTCCTTTCTTGAATATGAACCTTACCCTCTAGCCTTATATCATGTATTGGTATTGCTTGACTTGTCACTTGACAAACATCATCTTACCTTCTCTCTTTCTCTTTCTCCTTTTCACTCTACATAATTATATCACAGGTTATGGCGCATCCCGAGCTTCCGTGGATTTTGGATCTTTTGGCATATTGGTGATTTAGGCGAGTAGTCTCGCCTCTATTTGAGTTTCCCGTTTCATCGGTCAATGAGTATTTCGCTTCTTATTTCCATATTCATGTATTGCACTACATTGCTTGTATTATGGTAGCTTCATCTTGTGCTTGTACCATGCTTATGATATGCTTGCTTCTTCATCGTATACCATGCGTGGCCGACCCTTCGTGGTCGTTGGGCTTTGAGTCACTTCCATGTTACTACTTGTCATTGCTTCAGACTTGTTAGTTGTATGCTTCCTTTTAACACATGTATATCACCTGACCATTTAGTATGTTATCACCTGACCACCTGCCATGATACTATTCGGCAAGACCCTTTAGTTATGCTATGACTTGCCCTGACTATTATTGATCTCTTGCCATGACTTAACCCGACTATTATCAATCCTTTGATATGCTTGGTTGTTTACTAATTATCACCACCCTGTCATGCTATCACTTGACACCCAGCATGATATACTTGACTTGTGATTATCACTTTACGGGAACCTTAATTTATTATCCTGTATCATGATCAGTGACTTGTATTCCTGCTTTATATGCAGTGACCTGACTATATGGTACTTATGCACTCCCGAATTCCTGATCATGTCCATCTCCTGTTTTTCCCGTAAAGTGATAATTAAACTAATGAATCTTAAAAAGTACCAACTTGTATTGGGTCGGGGGAAACATGCGGATATTAATATGTGTTCGTGTTTACAGTGGCTTTTAGGAATGTTGTGCAACTCATGTTCCGGTCTGACCTGTGGGCCTCCAGGGGACCGAGGGGAGAGCTGGCTCCCTCATTACTGGTACCATCATGATAAGGGCATGCATAAGTCCCTCCTGTTAGCCTTGCGGCTGGCTTCCGTTTCCATGCAACGGAACAATCCTGGACCGTTGTCCCGGGCATGTACGGGACCCACTGTAAACATAGTTCGTTGATACCCCCGCTAGTTTCCAATAACAACCTTGTTTTACTCGGATATGGATCTATGTGCGTTGGGACGCTAGTTCACATAGCTAGATATCAGGGTAAGACGAGTAATAATAAAGTGTTATAATAATCGGCTCTTTAAGTTGTAAGTAGAGGTATGTGGAATGGGACGCATACTAAAGCCTGCAACTTAAACGGCTATGAATCTGTGATGTGCCTTACCATATTTGTTGTATTGGTTTTATTCGGATTTCCTGTTTTATGATTATTATGCCATACCTGTTCATGCCTGCCCTAACCTATCTGCCTCCTGAGTATTTCCTACTTGATATCATTTCTTATGTACTTCATTTGTGTTCTAACCCTCCTGTCTTCTGTACTTGACACTTGTGCTCCCCCTGACTCGCCACCTGGCATCCATATTCCTACTCGCCTGGGGAGTTTCACTGACTCCCCTGGATTCTCATGTCCAGGTTATGGAGCCCGGAGCGTGTGGATTCTCCCCGTTACTGCTCAGAGTGGCGCAGCGGTAGCGTGGATCTCCAGCCGACCGTCCAGGGCCACACCCTTCCAGGCCCCCTGTATGCCTCTCGAGTTTCCTCTTAGCAAACTCGTGAGTGCCCTTTTTCTATTCATACTTGTACATTTCCTTGTATACTTGTATGTGAGCGCCCTTTTATGCTGTTCATATATGTATATCTCTAGTACTCTCGCATTTGCGCATATCTGTGATGTATTATTATTGTAATACTCATCACCTCTGGTGATAACTCTGTGATTGTATATATATGTGTTGGAATGTATAATGCACCATTTGCTTCCGTACTCTGATTCTTGTCTGTACTGATGCTTAGCGTATATACGGGAGGGTAGTTCTGACCTACGTATATACGTTGCAGTGACGTCCCCGTATCGCCGGGATCGGGGCGTTACACTATTTATAGGGAGAGCAAGGGTATAATCGTCCGTTGAAAATATAGAAACAGATTGAATTGAATCTGTTTGAATCCGAAAAGTAGCCTTGCTGCGAGGCTAAGATCAACTTTTACGAAGCTAGAATTAGCAGGTCGGTTGATCTTCTTGATCCTTTCCATATGGTAGGAGGATTTCCCCTGATCTTCTTACTCGTTTTAGGAGAGTCAAGAGATTGTGGCAATCAACTGCCAAATTTAATCTTTGATTTGATCTTAATTGGATTTGATCTGATTAGATCTGATCTCATTCGGAGATTTGATTGGTCAAAGGTTGACCTTAGCAGACCAATGGCGGAGCTGCCCGCATTGAGCTCGTAGCGAAGCTAGAGGCAGCTTCTGGCGAAGTCCGAAAGAAACCCTTTGACGGAGCTGGAAGTCCTCTGTGGCAAAGTTGCGAGTTAGCTTCCTGGCGAGGCTTTGGATGGCTTCGAGGCGAAGTCGAGTGATATTAGCCTCTCATGCGTGGCTATCCCTTTGGACTCATGTAATGCTAAATGCTAGCATCTTAGACCTGCTGAGGTCTGTTTAGAAACAATCCGGGTTCACTGTCTGCTTGCTGGATCAGTGGAATCCAAGTTGCTTCCTTGTCCCTCGGAGATGGGTGAAAACTGGTCTTCAGCTCGTCTGTCACGTGTCTTTTGTAAATGTCAACAAGTCTAGACATTGTTCGGACTAATAAGAATCTTGTCTTTTTTAAGTGTCAATAAGACCCCCTTCAAAGTTTTCGAAAGTCTGCAATAGCTCAGACTTCGAAACACTTTGAACTGCTTTGATCGGTGGTGTGTGGAGTATGAACGTCGCCATGATAGTTAGTTCAACTTCTCTTTCAATCCTGCTTTGGGATGTAGATTCGCCGAAGAATTGTATAGGTTCGCGACTCTGAGTAGCTTCGCGGCTAGGTAGGTTCGCTCTGGAACATCTATCGCTTTTCCGAGGCCAACTGCCGTGGGCCGGTTACGAGAAGGATTACTTCTTCTCTCGCACTGATCGAGAGAGATATTCTTTCCTCGCGCGTTTCCAAGGGAGGATATTCCCTTTCTTCAAGGCGTCATGAGTGCCTTTATGAGGGAGTCGTTTCTTCCTTTGCACGGTTCCAAGGGAAACCGTCCCTTTTCTCAAGGCGCAGTAAATGCCTTAAATGCGCTCGTGCTTCCACGCTTGAAGTGGCAGCGCTCAGGCCATGAGGCCTATAAATAGGACACTTGAGGTCCTCTAAAGAGAAGTGATCTGCTCTTCTCCTCTTCTCTTGGTTGAGAGAGATACTCAGATCTCTGAATTAGTAGGAATGCCCACTCTGGTCATTATCCGGCCAAGGACCGGTAAGTCTTGATCATTCAACGACTTCACCGATTTTAGGGAATTCATCTCCCATAATTTAGCTTTGACAGCTGCTTTAGGGATTAGTTTCCCTTGTTCTTCATCTTACAATTGGCTGATCTGCAGAGTAGGATTTCATTAAAACCTTCCAGCGAAGCTATCATTTTGACTTGATCAGAGAAAGATCACTGTATGTTAAGTCCGCTACATAGGCAGAACTTGGGACCTGGAATCTTCAAAGTTGAGCCAGTCTTGCCATATAGGTGAGGCTAAGACTTGGCGTTTGCTGAGCTAGCCCATCACCGCTGTGCGAGCGAGGCTTATCCTCTGCTTTAACGGAAATCGGATTGCTTTGCCCCAAAGAATTCGGCTTTAGCACTTTTGCAGTGTCTTCTGTGTTTAACTGCTAACTTGCTCCAATTTGCATTGCAGTGAGCTATGTTCGCCGATCTTGTGTCTTGATGAAAGAGACCGAAAAGTTGCCTTATGATTCCCCGGTTGAAGCTTTACTTTTAAGCAGGAGGAACAACTTGGGGCAGCTGATGTGTGTCCCAGCGGCTGTTGGCAGCCTTTTATCCGAGATGATTCATTCTGAGGTGAGGCTGATGGCCGCTTATCTGAGATGATCCACTTCGGGAAAGCAGACGTCACACCTGGAGATCGCTGACATCACTGCCAATTCCCATTATAGGTGATTTATCGTATTGGCGGCGATAAGTTCATTGTCGATTTTCATCAAAGGTGATCCAGCTTCCTGGTGGCAAAATCTGCCATTATGTGAAAAATTATGGCCCTGTCCTTGTGGCACAACTGGTCACGGCCTTTGTGCAGGAGGAAGGCCTTTCGTGTCCAGTTGGTGTGGTTTGGAAGCAGATAAAACCACTTGTATGTCTCTTGAGCAAATGATACAACTTTGATGTAGTAGCAATGTACCTTTCCTTTTAAATCAATGAAAGTTCATTTTCTGCTCATCTGATTTTAGCCTGCCTTCATTGAGAATTTGGCCATAGCGGGGCTAAACTTTGTGCAGAGTTAAGGACGGGGTCCTTTTTGAATGAGCTTCGCACGATGCTGGCATATCGGCGAACTGTGCCTTTAGTGGGCTAAGGCAATCTTTTTGGCGAAGTTCTTGATGAACTCGTGCGAAGTCCGCACTTTGGCTCATTGGCGAGGTTAAGCCTTAGTAGTTGAATCAGCGCTTCTCGGGAAGGCGCTTTAGGCGGCGTTTCAAATTAATTTGAAACGACAGCCTGTACTGTTTACAAGGCGTCGTTTCAGGCGCTATTTGGCCTATAAAAGCCCGATTGGGCTGAGAGAGAGAGAGTCGTCATTTCTCTTTGAATTTTTTAGAGCACTTGACTCTTCTTCTTCTTTCTTCTTCAAGAATTCAAGAACTTCCATAGTTCTTCAATGGCGCCCAAAAGACGAGCGGGGAAGGAAGTGACAACTTGTGCAGCGGAGGGTCCCTCTCCTCCTCCGGTCATCGAACGACCAATCGCCGGTAGGGATCTTTCCCTTTCGATTAGAGACTGCCGTCTCTCTTTTAAAGCCGATGTTTGGCTATCAGAACGATCAAACATGATCTGTTTTTATTAGGGAATCCGTTTCCCTGAATTTCCCTTATTCTCTAGGACGGGGAACTAAGAACTAAACAGTTCTTGTCTAAGCTTCTGTACGAAGCTATTGCTTGGGCGGTCTTCGTCCTGTTGAAGAACAGGATACGGATCTGTCCCTTCGATCACGGCCGTCAAGAATGCCCTTTTGATGACGTCAGCCCTTAGGGCTATACCACTTTCTGCTTAAGCGAAGTTAATACTTGGGCATTTTCTGCAAAATGCAGACTTGTCCGCGAGATTAAGCTTTGTTGAAGCTATCGCCTTGCTGGCTTTGCTCACCGGGCGAGACTATGCCTTGGTGAAATTTATGTCTTCATGTTCGCTTGGCTGGTGAACTAATCATAGTTCGTTTTGTTCTTGCAGTGCACTACATTCCCGGTCCCTTGAACAATCTGTTTGGGATGACCAGCGGAGTTGATGGAAACATCAGCCTTCAATTTCAAGGGCAAGCTTCTCTGTTTAGCGAGCGAAGCTCCATCGTTCGGGACACGCTCATTCATAGTGGTGATCAATATACCACGAGGAGTATCCTGACCACAGCTCCTCTTGAAGACATTGACCGTCAGACTTATAGGAAGCCTGACTTCATGTTTGGAGACGCCGCGCCAGATCCTGATCACCAACTACATGCAGGAGAAGGGCAATGGATCTTCCAGTTGGACAATGAGAAGTTTTACCTTCCATACAACAAGCGGCATTTCTCTCTGTCTTCCTTCCAGTGTGTGACACAGGCTCGGAAGATGGCATGGGATGTGAGCCGAAATACCGACTCTGTCCACATAGGGAGATTGATGCTTCAGTCCCCTGGTTATGTAAGAGCGAGGATTCCTCATTGCATAATGGGTCTACATCCTGGGAATGTGTCACGAGAGATCCCAGTGGGAGAAAATCTTTCAGTGGCGTTGACCTTTGGCAACCAATTCTTCAAGGTTAATGGGAACTACCCGGCCACTGATTTCAGGGCTCCAGGCTGGATTCACCCTCCGAAGACGTGGTGGGCGGATTTGACTATCTACATCCTTGCTCATTTCGAGGAGGATTTGAAGAGGCTGAACCTCTATGAGGCCGTCAGGGCGACCTGCCACGGCATTGAGATGAATGTGGCGTGCTTTTACGCCATCTTTGAATTATATTGCCCAGCTTCAGGGACTTTCTTTACCCCTGTCGGCGAGTTGGGTATGGCCTTGCACGAGATGTGGGAAATCTCTGCTTTGCCTTTCGGGTCTCTCCCTTATGAAGAATACTTTCCGTGCGAGGTGGAGTTGGCTCTTCTGGGGAAGCAGGAGCCTGCCTTATTCGAGACTTATCGGGAGTTAATGTGCCACTTGCACATTTGTTCCAGCATCCATGGTGGCAGCAAGGGCACTTCCTGTAGCTTGAAGAGCTGGGGGAATTACTTGTTCCCGGATATGAGGAATGCTCCTGAAGCAGCACATTGCGGAGTTGCTGATGGGGATATCTTTGAACGGATGCAGATGCACCTTCAAAGGGATCTTGTCATAACTGAAGACGATGGTCCCTATGAGAAGGGTGGTGTCCTTCGGAGCTTCCATCATCAGGCTCGTCAGCCTATGTCTCAGGAGGCACTGCTGGCCGGTTTCTTAACCGTCTGGCTGAAGAAATGCGTAGTACCATCTTCTTCGGGTGACATCGTTCATCCGAATGTTTTGCTGCCCGCCGTTCGTTTGGTCCATGGTCGCCGTCTGGGTCTTCTCCCGGCCATGGTGTGCTGCATTCAAAGAGGCCTCCATGCATTAACGGAGGCTTTTTGCAGGCCGCCAGCAACGAAACGTGGAAAGGGGGCCATTTTGCCTTGTGACGGACCCAATCCTAGGATAGGTCTGCCCTATACCTATCTGATGGCGTGGTTCGCCTTACATTGTCCTTCGCTGATTGGAGCTGGAGAGGACCCTCCGCAAGGTGTTCGAATGGCGCTCCTCCGCCGATTCGAAGGGCGTTCATGGCAGAAGACTTACGTGGCTGAGGCCCGTAAATTGGTGCGTCGATATGACGTTTACAGTCTCTTCTGCTGTTTTCCCCATATTCGGGGTGCAGGATACGACGAGGAGTTCCGAGATGCGGGGGAGGGCGGTCTTCCCTGAGCCGGGGAGTTTTTGAGTGGCTGGTCAGCATCCGCCCTCACATTTATTGTATAGAAGCGGGGACACCTGCTATTTGGAGCCCTACGTTCCAAGTCGGTTTGCTTGGCAGTTTGGATATGACCAACTGTATGTGGGCAACCCCAATCCTGATTTGGCCTTCATAGGGAGTCTTATTGACGGGGCCCGTGCCTGGCGATTCTTTACTGCAGACGGTACTGGGGCGCGGTTGCGTACGCCGTTAAAGAGTCCCAATCTTCTAATGACCCTATGCTTCTACCAGTGGTATGCCACTTTCAACTCCACACCTCTCGAATTCAAGGTCAACAGTTCTGGTGTGAAGTTAATTTCTCAGCGGCTGAGACGGAAGGCTTCTGAGAAAAGGGAGGGCAAAAGGGTTCGCACCCCAGGTATAGAGGAGTTTGTTGCTGTGGAAGACAGCGAGGCCTCAGATGCCGAGAGTCCTCGCTTCGAGGTGGGAGCGGGGGCTGAGACTCCTGCAACTAGCTCTGGTGTGATGGGGACGGCTCCCCCTCATTGTGTAGAAGAAGTGGAGGAAGAGGATTCTGAAGTCCACTTCAAAAGAAAGCGGGAAGGTAGCTCTCGTAAGAAATCGTTGGCGAAGAAGCCCCGCCGCCAAGCTCCTACGATTGTCGTAGAGGGTTATCCCTCTACAGCGATTCCTTCTGCTGCCCCATTAGCGGCTGAACCGTCGGTTGCTGAACCGACTAGCGGTGAATTTGCTCCGGGTCTGGGTAAGATTAACCTCGTCCATATAATATGCCTTTTTGTGTGTTCCCATTGACTTACTATCTGTTTTCTGATGCAGGAGTTGAGGCGGCTGGAGAGCAAGGGGAACATTATAATCCCCTATTTACTTATGGAACTGAAGCTGGTTCTTTTGCCCGTCCGGAGGAGTCCGGAGGTAATGTGGCCGACATTGGTGAAAAACACCTAGAGGGGGGGTGAATAGGTGTTATTGCTAATCTAGAACTAAATGTAAAACTAAGTGCGCTAAATGCGGAAGCTAATGCAAATTATGCACAAACTAATACAATACAACAAGTGTAGCCGAATTTCCCTTGCGAGGCTCTGGACTAACTCCCCTTGATTCCCCTTGAAATGGGTTGAGGCGCTATGTGAAGCTCTTGTTGGATGAGTATAAGTTAGGCACACACACACAAGCAATCCAAGCAATGTGCACACACAATCAAGCCAAGCAATCAAGGATATAGCAATATGGATTATGCAAGGCGCAACACAAGCAAATAAATATGACAAGATGAATTATGCTCAACACAAGCAACTATGATATGAATGAAGTATGAAGCTTTGCACAAATGTAAAGAGAATAGAGTTGAGAGAAATTGGATCAAACGCTAACACGAAGATTTGTTTCGAGGTTCGAGTACCCAACTCTACATCCCCGCCTACACCACCGTGTAGGATTTCCCAATCCACTATAGGAGTACCAAACTCCTCTCTCAACCTTTACAAAGCCACCGAGGCTATACAACCACAATCCACCTCTACCGAAGAGGGATAAGGCCCGTAGCCAATACAACAACCACAACCAACACCTCTACCGAAGAGGGTTTACAACCAAACTCAATCACCTCACACTTGAGGGATACAAACCAATCACCCGATCACCTCTACCGAAGAGGGATACAACAAGAATAAGGGTGTTTACAACAAGTGGTTCCAAAAATCACAAACTCAATCTCTCTTTCTTTTCTCTTTTCTTTTCCACAAAAACAAGATCCTAAATAGATTAGGATAGGTGATAGCTCAAGTGTGAAAACTAGGTGTTTTTGGAAACAAGCAACAAAGAAAGACTACTTGGGAAATCTCTTGTATATGATAGAAATTAAAGATCAAATCAATATCCCAAAACTCTAGTTTTCTTTGATTTTCCAAAAACCCAAAAACAATAAAGATGAAATCTTTTTAGCACAAAAACTATTTTGAAAACTTGTTTAAACACTAGAGAAACACTGAAATTTTTCTTCTTCAAAACCTTGGCCAAAAACCCAAAGAGATGGGGTTTATATAGGCCCAATACAAAACTAGCCGTTAGGTTGAGCTGGCAGCCTGACAGGCTTCCGGTCGACCGACCCGGTCGACCGCCAACGGTCAGAAATATGACCGTTGGGCAACTGCGGTCGACCGGCCCGGTCGACCGAAACAAACCGAGAGCAGAACTCTTCTGCAGCGGTCGACCGCCCGGTCGACCCAATCAAACAGAGAGCAGAGCTCTCAGACCCGGTCGACCGGCTCGGTCGACCGTCCCAGTGACTCCAAACGTGCACAGATCTGTGCACGTCCGGTCGACCGGCCCGGTCGACCGGACATCAGCCAAGTCGACTAATAACCTGGCTTAGTCGACTGGTTGAGTCCTGGACCTGAAAACTGAGTTTGAAAACTTGGGAAAAATATTTTATAAAAATTTTTTTAATACTTCTAAAAATCTCCAAAAATATTTTTATCATTTTATATCAAAACTCAAACAAGTGATAAAAGTTTCAAGACATGTATCAACATATTCAATTCATTTTTGAGTCTTGTAAATTTTATCAAAAACAAAACTTGTATTTTTGTCAAACTTGATTTTTCCAAAACATGAATAGGATAGTCAAAATAAGTTTGTCTAGTAACTTTAAAGCATGTATGTATATCTAGAACATATCTAATATACATAGAAATAAAGTAAACTTGTTTTGATCTACTATCCATGAAAACTAAAATCCAAATCATGAAACGTGTGTGTTGTGTGCACTTGAGCATATCAACTATACTAAGCTTTACAAATGGATCTAAAAACACACTATCTAAACTATGGATACCTAAGTCTTCTTGACAATCTTCATCTTCAAGTAGACTTGCTCAAAACTCCATCCATGGGCTAGGCAATGTGTGATCTTGAAGCTTTGGCCCTGGAATCATCATGAAAAGCTTCTAAACACCTTGTTGAAGCTAATCACCAACTAATATCTTGGTTAATGATCTGAAACTTAAACAACACAAGATTATTAGTAAACATAACTACATGAGTTAATCATCATCAAAACTAGAGTGGAAGGCTTTTGGGCCAACAATCTCCCCCTTTTTGATGATGACAAAACTCATAGAGTTATATATGCATGGATTAAAGTTAAGCTTCAAAGAAGCTCCCCCTTAACTCATGCATAAACAAATAAATAAAATATATGTAATGAATGTACATAAACATGTATGCATCAATATGCATAAAACACAAACACATGTTCTAGAAGCTCTAGTTACCAATTAAATTAATAAAGCATTAACAACAAAAACACTAGATGCTCTAGATACCAATAAAACTTAAAACTTACCAATAAACCAATAAAACTTAATATATGCAAAAATATAAGTATGCATATATAAAAACATGTTAAACTCTCAAATAATTCTCCCCCTTTTTGTCAATCATCAACAAAGGGGTAAACAAAGTAAAATCAAATCAAACAAATTTTTCTCCCCCTTTTTGTCAAACAAATCCAAACAATAAAATGAGGGGTAAAAAATCTTGCTCCCCTTTTAAGTCAATCAAAACAATAAAACAATGTTCTCCCCCTTTTGTCTAAAATAAAAACAAGGTCAATAAGGGGTGACCATAAACAACATGATATCAATAGATAAATATGTCAATGAAGCATCTTGATATCAATTGAAAATAAACAAGGATCAATAGATGTTATATGCTATATACATTCATGAAGAGGAAGACGCTAAGTTAGCTTCCCTACACATATGCATTACATGAAGGAGGGATGTTAAGACCTATTCACATAACACTCATTATGTAATGAATAAGAGGAGATGTGAAGCTCCCCCTACACACCTGTACCACATAACGAAGAGATGTTAAGCTCTTCAATACAAAATACACTCATCATGAATCTATATGCATACAGTCAATACAAATCAAAACTTTTGTATTTTTCTTAAAAAAAATTTTAGATACCAATTTTAAGTAAAGAACACATGAAATATCTTAATATCAATTGAAATTAAACATAATAAATTTTGATTGTCTAAACAAAATTTTGATACCGATTGTAAATATTTTTTCATATTAAACATATGATACCAATATGAAATTCTCAATCATAAAGTAAGGGAGTGGGAAACAAATATCAAATGAAGAATCACCAATAGATGATACCAATTGAAAATATACATACACAATAAACATATGAGTATACAAAAAGATCAAAATGATACCAATTGAAAGAGTTCAATGATACCAATTGACATAGCAATAAGTTCAAGTGTATACATCATATTACAATACCTCCCAATCAAGGTTCAAGTTTTAAATGATTTTCATTTTAAAGCATACAAGACCATGATCTCCCATCCATCCTCCCATAGATGGTAGGGGTTTCAAAAATAGATTTGAAAATGTAGTTTTGTTTGAAAATCACTACCATAGTGAAGAATACCGTAACTAGTTAAATGAAAAATCTTTTACACTAGTACGAAATCCTTCAAGTAAGGAATAAAAACAAAATTGTTTTTCATGAAACATGAGATCCACATGATATCAAACACTCAAGTCAATTAAGTATAAATATAACTCATGAAAACAAAACACATGAGTAAATAAGAAATGTGAGTGTACTAATAAAGTGTAAATATCATACTCATGAAAATTTTTCATTAAGCTCAATTATTCCTTAGACATTGAAAACACGAAAATAATCAAAACTTATTTAACTTTCATGGCATATGTATGTCTAATACAAACTAAAGTATACATACATATCCAAAACACAACGAGTCCACAAAGTGTATATGCATGAAGGCACGTGGCTCAAAAGGATAAACATGTATATATAATAGTTTGGACAAGATAGACATATACATGAAGTTAAACAATTAAACACAAAAACAAGAAAAGCTAAATCTTCACCAAAACACATTTCATTTCAAGGTATATGTATGAATTGTCAACACAATAAGTATACATACATATCCCTAAACACAATTGAGTCCATATATATAGATTTGCATGAAAGGCAAATGACTCAAGGGGTATACATGTATATCTTAAAGTTTGGCAATACAACCATATACATGAAGTGAAAAACTCATGAAACAAATCCAAAATGGGAATACAAGTTTAAAATGTATGAATCATCAAAACTAGACTATACTAGCACATCTAATGGGTTCAAATAAGCAATCAAGCCCAAACATATATAAATTTATTTGTGGCCCACTATATGTACAAGTATAAATCCTAGTTTTAATGAAAACTAACATCTAAACAAGTAATCTTAACAAGAAGCATCAAAACACAATATAGAAGTCATCATGATAAAAACATGATTATTATGTAAATTCACATGTATTAGATTCATGATGTACCTTATAGTTTAAACAAAAGTGAGAACACTAAGAATGGGTTCATACAAGCATGTGAGTCTCAAATACTATATATGTATGTCAAGAATCTAATAATCATGGCATTTACATACTAATCCATAGACAATGAAAACATGCTATAAAACATCAAAGATATGAAATACAAAACATATATGATCAATGTGTACATGCATGTGCATTAGATCTAGGTCATACAAATTAGTTTAACCAAGGTGAAAACACAAAAATATAAGTCCATATAAAACATGGATGTTTCAACCAACTAATAGGTATAACACTAATCTAATTAACATGGCATATTCATGATGATCACTAAACATCAAATCATGCTATGAGAAATAAACATGGTAAGCATGTAAACATAAGGAGTTAGAGATTCGATACCAAAACCAATGAGGGCACCGCTCTATTTCTCCAAAACAAAAGTGGTCCTCTCCACCAAACTTTCCCTTGAAAGTGATGCATCCATTTGATTTCCTTTAAGTCCGGAACGCATCCACTCCAAGGTGTCATCACTCTCACGTCATGTGAGAGCTCACACCTACATCAAAAACAATAGGAGGGGTGGTCTTTGGTACCCATATCTTCTTGGGTCCAAGGGGGTTAGTATCTTCTCTAACCCAAACAAACTTCTTTGCTAAATTCTCAACATGTAAACGATCATAGCAAAATTTAGCAAGATGGCCTTTTCGGCCACAATGTGTACATGTGTACACATGAGCATACATGTGTTGATGGTGTCCGTGTGGAGCATGTGTATGCCGTGGAGGGTGTGCATGCATAAAAGTTGGAACTTGTTTCTTACGAACCAAGGTTTCCAAGCGAGTGTGGTTCATGGCACATTGGCTTATAGTGGAGCCCAAACAATCTACTATCTTCTTTAACATACAAATATCATCATTAATCCTAAAAGAAGAGGTACATGCATTAGGTAGACTAGATGAAGCTACACTAGCATGGCAAACATGTGCATCAATTTTATTTTGCAAAACTTCATTTTTCTTTAAACAAATTTATAAATTCTTTGAAATAGAATCAAGTTTTATTTTCAAAGAATTATTTTCTTTTACAACAAAATCAACTTTAGAAAATAAATTTTCATTTTTCTTCAAAATAGCATGGCAATCATTTTTAGTTTTTAAAAATTCATTTTCTTTTAGTGCAAGTTCCAATTGAGATCTCAATGAATCCCTTTCATTATAAACCTCAACCTTCTCTTGCAAAACACAATCAAGTCTAGAATGCAAACTCTTATTTTCTTTTTCAATTTCTAGACTTTTCTTTTTCAAAATCTTATAATTTTCAATTAATTTTTCACAAACAATAGAAAGTTCTTCATTTAGAGCATGGGCATCAAAATTATCACATGAAGAACTAGAGCAATCATCACTATCTAAGTGGGGTTCCGAATGTACCTCAAGGGAGTCATTCCCTTGGACCATGAAGCATTGTGAATCGGTTCTCCACTAGATTTCTCCGATTGGTTTGGCACTTGAAGCTCGGAGGTGGTGGTGGTTGTTGTCAATTTGTTCCACACTGCAAAGGCGGAATCAATGTTAGAAACACATAAAAGATAATCTTTAGATAAAGTGCTTCTAATGGCCTCTAGGGCTTGTGCATTGGCCCCTATATGATTGCGATCACTAAAGAAGGATTCCTTGGTAATAGCAAGATAAACTTTATGACCTAGGGTTTGCAAATAAACGGTCATCCTAATCTTCCAAACATGAATATTGGAAGGGTCATACATAGGTGGGGTCATGAAGGCCAAGGTAAACTATATGTGTGCAAACAAGCAAATGCAAACAATAGATTAGCAAGCAAATGGATCTCACTCCTAGGATGTTAAGCCTAAGTATCAGGAGCACTAGCTCTGATACCAATTGAAAAACACCTAGAGGGGGGGTGAATAGGTGTTATTGCTAATCTAGAACTAAATGTAAAACTAAGTGCGCTAAATGCGGAAGCTAATGCAAATTATGCACAAACTAATACAATACAACAAGTGTAGCCGAATTCCCCTTGCGAGGCTCTGGACTAACTCCCCTTGATTCCCCTTGAAATGGGTTGAGGCGCTATGTGAAGCTCTTGTTGGATGAGTATAAGTTAGGCACACACACACAAGCAATCCAAGCAATGTGCACACACAATCAAGCCAAGCAATCAAGGATATAGCAATATGGATTATGCAAGGCGCAACACAAGCAAATAAATATGACAAGATGAATTATGCTCAACACAAGCAACTATGATATGAATGAAGTATGATGCTTTGCACAAATGTAAAGAGAATAGAGTTGAGAGAAATTGGATCAAACGCTAACACGAAGATTTGTTTCGAGGTTCGAGTACCCAACTCTACATCTCCGCCTACACCACCGTGTAGGATTTCCCAATCCACTATAAGAGTACCAAACTCCTCTCTCAACCTTTACAAAGCCACCGAGGCTATACAACCACAATCCACCTTTACCGAAGAGGGATAAGGCCCGTAGCCAATACAACAACCACAACCAACACCTCTACCGAAGAGGGTTTACAACCAAACTCAATCACCTCACACTTGAGGGATACAAACCAATCACCCGATCACCTCTACCGAAGAGGGATACAACAAGAATAAGGGTGTTTACAACAAGTGGTTCCAAAAACCACAAACTCAATCTCTCTTTCTTTTCTCTTTTCTTTTCCACAAAAACAAGATCCTAAATAGATTAGGATAGGTGATAGCTCAAGTGTGGAAACTAGGTGTTTTTAGAAACAAGCAACAAAGAAAGACTACTTGGAAATCTCTTGTATATGATAGAAATTAAAGATCAAATCAATATCCCAAAACCCTAATTTTCTTTGATTTTCCAAAAACCCAAAAACAATAAAGATGAAATCTTTTTAGCACAAAAACTATTTTGAAAACTTGTTTAAACACTAGAGAAACACTGAAATTTTTCTTCTTGAAAACCTTGGCCAAAAACCCAAAGAGATGGGGTTTATATAGGCCCAATACAAAACTAGCCGTTAGGCTGAGCTGGCAGCCTGACAGGCTTCCGGTCGACCGACCCGGTCGACCGCCAACGGTCAGAAATATGACCGTTGGGCCACTGCGGTCGACCGGCCCGGTTGACCGAAACAAACCGAGAGCAGAACTCTTCTGCAGCGGTCGACCGCCCGGTCGACCCAATCAAACAGAGAGCAGAGCTCTCAGACCCGGTCGACCGGCTCGGTCGACCGTCCCAGTGACTTCAAACGTGCACAGATCTGTGCACGTCCGGTCGACCGGCCCAATCGACCGGACATCAGCCAAGTCGACTAATAACCTGGCTTAGTCGACTGGTTGAGTCCTGGACCTGAAAACTGAGTTTGAAAACTTGGGAAAAATATTTTATAAAAATCTTTTAATACTTCTAAAAATCTCCAAAAATATTTTTATCATTTTATATCAAAACTCAAACAAGTGATAAAAGTTTCAAGACATGTATCAACATATTCAATTCATTTTTGAGTCTTGTAAATTTTATCAAAAACAAAACTTGTATTTTTGTCAAACTTGATTTTTTCAAAACATGAATAGGATAGTCAAAATAAGTTTGTCTAGTAACTTTAAAGCATGTATGTATATCTAGAACATATCTAATATACATAGAAATAAAGTAAACTTGTTTTGATCTACTATCCATGAAAACCAAAATCCAAATCATGAAACGTGTGTGTTGTGTGCACTTGAGCATATCAACTATATTAAGCTTTACAAATGGATCTAAAAACACACTATCTAAACTATGGATACCTAAGTCTTCTTGACGATCTTCATCTTCAAGTAGACTTGCTCCAAAACTCTATCCATGGGCTAGGCAATGTGTGATCTTGAAGCTTTGGCCCTGGAATCATCATGAAAAGCTTCTAAACACCTTGTTGAAGCTAATCACCAACTAATATCTTGGTTAATGATCTGAAACTTAAACAACATAAGATTATTAGTAAACATAACTACATGAGTTAATCATCATCAAAACTAGAGTGGAAGGCCTTTGGGCCAACAATTGGTCCCTCGGGCGCTGGGACTTCCAAAGGAAGTCCTGTAGCGTTAAGCTCTATTGGATGGTCTACGGGAGACTCGGCAAGCGAAAGCGGGCCGGCCATTCGTGCTGATTCCGCCAAGAATTTTTCGATGGAGCCCATGGAGACTGATGCGGCTGCCGAGATGTTTGAAGCGACATCATCTTATGGTACTGTCCTGACCTCATGGCTTTTATTGTTTATTGTGTCTTGCCTAAACAAAATTTTGTTACAGGTGTACCCCCTCAAGGTGCGTCAACTTCAAGGGAACCAGAAGGTCTTCCCGAGGGGTCAAGGGGTGACATGAGCACTTCGACCGCGGCGGATGCTGCTGTGTTGGAAGCTTTGTATGGTGACTTGCCCCCTTATCGGCCTGGGCCAGCCGAAGGACCAAGAGCTGAAGAAACGGCAGTTCCGGAGGTGTCCTCACTCCCAACTATATCAACGAGTGAGGTGCCGACAATTTTGCCAAGCGCGGAGCTGAGGGTGATCACCAGCCCTACCTCTCCAACCCTTGTGGTTGAACCTGCTGTTCAGGAGATGGTCACTAGTCCTACCTCAGCGGTGGCTAGCGCACTGATTTCCATGAAGACTCCGCAGAGATCACTGATAATCTGTCCTGCTGTTGATGTTCCCATTGCTCCTTCCACGATAGTGTCGACCAGGCTGGTGAATTTCTCTGAGGTTACCTCTCTACCAGAAGTGGCTGAGGTTGAGAACGATTATATAGGTGACCTCGTCGATAGCTTTTATAAAGGCTTAGGGCGAACTATCGACCTGGTTTTGAAGGGATCGACTATGCCGTTCTCAAAGTTAAAGGTGGTCCTCTCCCGTGGCATCGAAAGTATTCGGGATTTTGAGGGGTATCACCAGGCTACTGCTTTGGAACTCCTGGTGGATGATTTGAGAAGGATGTAGAGGAATGGCGTCATCTCCACTGTTCGGACCTGGAATCTTTAGTTGATGAGCGGTTCGCGCGTCTTGTCTCTCAAAAGCACGAGGCCCGGCTTGTCGCTTAAGAGGCTGCTAAGGCTATCTCTTCTGACTTGAAATCTTTGGAAACAAGGCAAGCAGAGGTTGGAAATGTCATCGATGCCTCCACTAGTGCTCTTCTTGATGCTGAAGATAGGATTGCGAAGGCCAAGGAGATGATTAGGAAGGGAAACCTTCTCTTGTCCAAGGCTGAACCGGTGCGTCTTGAAGAAACTATGCGGCTTGAGCAGCTCAAGGCTCAAAATGAAGAGCTCTCACAGAAGGGATTGTCATAGAAGGCAACTTTGGCGGAGGTTGAAGCTCGTCTGACCCAAGCAATGGATTTCAATGAGGCTGAGCTGAGGTCGCAAGCGCTTGCCCAGGCTGCTGATGACCGGAGGACGAGGCTGGCTTCCCTTGGAGAGCGGATCAGATCTTACAATGTACGCCTGTAGGTCGTTGTATATGTGCCTCCATGTATCTCATCCTTTTGGAATCAATGAAATTCTTTCTTTTTTTGTTTTGACTCCCTGTCGAGTCTCCGACTCGTTTCATTTGCTGGATTGTCCTTTCAAAGTTGTATTGTAGACACTTGAGAACATAATCCTTGTTGTGCTGGATAATGAGACTTGGGTATCTGTCAGTTCAGAGGTTGCAATGACATAACTGGTCGAGACGCCACCAAGCCTGACACCGGTCTGTGTTGGATCGAAAGATGAGACCTGTCTTTTGTAAATGTCGACAGGGCTCGAAATTGAGACTCAGCTGTCTGTTGGTTCAGAGGTCGCAATGACATAACCGTTTGAGACGCCACCAAGCTCAAGGTGGGTGATACCCGTCTTTTCTAAATGTCAACGAGTATCGAGACCTGTCTTTTGTAAATGTCAACAGGGCTCGAAATTGAGACTTAGCTGTCTGCTGGTTCAGAGGTCGCAATGACATAACCGATTGAGACGCCACCAAGCTTCAAGGTTGGTGATACTTGTCTTTTGTAAATGTCAACAAGTATCGAGTCCTGTCTTTTGTAAATGTCAACAGGGCTCGGAATTGAGACTTAGTTGTCTGCTGGTTCAAAGGTCGCAATGACATAACCGATTGAGATGCCACCAAGCTCAAAAAATTGGTGATACTTGTCTTTTGTAAATGTCAACAAGTATCGAGACCTGTCGTTTGTAAATGTTAACAGGGCTCGGAATTGAGACTTGTCTTTTGTAAATGTCAACAAGCTCAAAATTGAGACTCGGCTGTCTGCTGGTTCAGAGGTCGCAATGACATAACCGATTGAGACGCCACCAAGCTCAAGGTTGGTGATACTTATCTTTTGTAAATGTCAACAATATCGAGACCTGTCTTTTGTAAATGTCAACAAGGCTCGGAGTTGAGACTTAGCTGTCTGCTGGTTCAGAGGTCGCAATGACATAACCGACTGAGACGCCACCAAGCTCAAGGTTGATGATACTTGTCTTTTGTAAATGTCAACAAGTATCGAGACCTGTCTTTTGTAAATGTCAACAGGGCTCGGAGTTGAGACTTAGCTGTCTGCTGGTTCAGAGGTCGCAATGACATAACCGACTGAGACGCCATCAAGCTCAAGGTTGGTGATACTTGTCTTTTGTAAATATCAACAAGTATCGAGACCTGTCTTTTGTAAATGTCAACAGGACTCGGAGTTGAGACTTAGCTGTCTGCTGGTTCAGAGGTCGCAATGACATAACCGACTGAGACGCCACCAAGCTCAAAAATTTGGTGATGGAATTTGGGAAGAGGTCTCGTTTTCACGAGAGAGTCACTGTCATAGGTTTAATGTTAACGTAACAGCGGAATATATTTGTGGCCTTACCATTCTATGGATGAGAATTTGTAAGTGACTTTGGAGGTCTCGTTCTCACGGGGAGAAACGAGGGAATTGCTGTCATAAGTTTAATGTTAATGTAACAGCGAAATGTATATGTGGTCTTACCATTCTATAGATGAGAATTGGCAAGTGACTTTGGAGAGGGAATCAAATGGGAACGGGTCCCTTAGGATTTTTAGCAAACCCCCAGCTGTCAACGGGTTTGATATGCCTTTACCAACTACCGTTTGAGTTGGGCTAGCCATGCTATTCCCCTCAGCATGATGAGTTGTCGAGGATTTATGATGGGCTTACAGGCCAGCATTTTCCTCTATCCTTAATCGTTAAGGATGTCGGATTATCTGGTTAATATATGCATAACCTTGATTCTCCTTCGGGACAGCCAGTACGTGACCAGGTTCCCACTGGTTTACAGTTGTATTATCTCGCTTGGAGGAAGAGAAAGGCTCTCTTTGTGTGTACTTTGGACACGAAGATCTTGATCAGAGGTGTGATGTTAACTTGATCATGAGAAGAATCCTAGATTAAGGATAATACTTCTTTAAGAACTTGCCATTGATCGGCATCATGAGTAGGTCGCCATCTGCAGTCGCGAGGCTGTATGCTCCGTTTGAATAGACTATTTCTATTACAAACGGTCCTTCCCATTTAGGCTGAAATTTGCCCTTGGTCTTGTGCGTCATAATCATTGGTCGTCTGACGGCTAGAACCAGGTCTCCTTTTTAGAAGACTCTCTGTTTGACCTTCTTATTGAAGGCTTTGAGATTCGAGCTTGATATAGCTCAATATGTTGCTGCGCTTGTAGCCGCTTCTCATCTAGGGCTTCGAGCTCTTGAAGACGCAACCGATCATTGTCTTCTAATGTGATTTTAGTAGTCAGAGCTACTCGCAATGACGGCATCTGGATTTCCAATGGGATGACTGCTTCGCACCCATATACCAGGAAAAAAGGCGTATTACCTGTCGGTGTTCGAATCGTGATCCGGTAGGCCAAAAGACATTCGCCACGCTTTTCGTCTCAATCCCGCTTATTTGAGGAGACGAACTTCTTGAGTAGCTTGATGATTGTCTTGTTGAATGCTTCCGCTAAGCCATTGGCGGCAGGATTGTAGGCGGTTGAAGCCACATTCTGAATTCAGTATTTATCGCAGAACTGATAGAACACTTGGCTTATGAATTGGGGACCGTTGTCGTGGATAATCCGCCTAGGAACACCGAATCAATAGATGACATGGTGTTTGATGAAGTTAAACATTAGAGGTTTTGACTTCAGCTAATGGTATAGCTTCCGCCCATTTTGAAAAGTAATCGGTTATTGCGAGGATGAACCGGTGACCTTTCGTCGAAGAGGGGCTGATTGGTCCTACGACATCTATTCCCCATGCTTCAAATGGCCATGAAGCAATAGTCGGGTGGAGCAACTCCGAAGGCTGGTGTATGAAGTCTGCATGGATCTGGCATGCTTTACACCTTCGTGCATATTGGATGGCGTCGGCTATCATGGTTGGCCAATAGTATCCAAGCCTATGCAACCTGTCTTTGAGTTTTGGACCTGGCTGATGAGCTCCGCAAATGCCATCGTGCGCTTCTTTAAGCGCTTCCTGTGCCTCTGAATGAGAAAGGCAACGGAGGAGAACACCGTGGACGACGGTAAAGTGTCTTCAAAGTTGGATCGTAGTAGAAATGGAGAAACCTTCGTCTGATGGACGCCGCTTCCTTAGGATCGTCTGGAAGCAGACCGTGCAAAGTATAGTCAATGAGAGGAAAGTGCCAGTCTCTTGGTTCAAGATCCGTGGAGACATTATAAACTTCTCGAGTTCTTAGCATGTGCTTGGAGCATACAAGATGTCGAGTTGCGACTGTGAGGTGATACTCGGTGTCGGCTGGCAAGGCTAGTGTCGTAGCTAATGCAGTAAGAGCGTCTGCCTTGGTATTTTGAGATCGAGACACGTGCCCGATGTAGAAGCCTTCAAATAGGTTAGCCAATTCAATGGCTGTGTGGTAATAGGGTACCAAGTCTTCGTGGCGGACCTCGTATTCGCCTTTAACCTGATTGATGATCAGTTTTGAATCGCCATAGGCTTCGAGGTAGCGTACCCCCATTCCATGGGCGAGTTGAAGACCGATGAGCAGAGCATTATATTCTGCTACATTGTTGGAGTATGATTCTGTCAAAGAAAATGCTCTGGGAAGAACATGGTTCTGCGGGGAGATAAACACAACCCCCACTCCAGCGATAATCTTGCCTTTAGGACCCATTCGCGATGCTCCATCGAAGAACATCTGCCACACTTCCTCTTCTGAGGTTGCATAAGACTCGAAGACTTCATCAGGGATATCTTCGTGAAGTTTTGAATGTTCTGGAACTGGATGAGCAGCCAAGAACTCTGCAAAGGTCTGGCCTTTAACCGCCTTCTGAGGGGTGAAGATCATGTCGTAATGAGATAATAAAAGTGCCCACTTAGCTAATCTTGAATTCAATGATCCTGGCTTCGTCATAAGAAGACGCAATGGGTTTACTCTGGAGATGACATGTATGGTCTGGCCGACCAAATAATGTAGTGTCTTCTGAACAGCGAAGACGAGAGCTAAACACTCTTTCTCGACAGGGTTGTAGTGAGATTCCGCTCCTATGAGAGTTCTGCTCAGATAATAAATGGCCTGCTCGTGGCCATTGTCGTCCTTCTGAGCGAGGAGGGCACCGAGGGAGTAGTCCAAAGCTTTTACATAAAGCAAGAATGGTTTCCCTGATGTAGGGGCCACTAAGACTGGAGGCTTTGTGAGGTACCTCTTGATGTCTTCATAAGCTTCCTGACAACCCATACAAAGGAAGCACCCTTTTTCATGAGTCGGGTGAACGGTTGACAGCGGCCTGAGAGATTTGCAATGAATCTTCTGATATAAGCCAGTCTGCCTTGCAAGCCCCTGAGCTCTTTGAGGTTCCTTGGTGGATGCATGCTCTGGATGGCTTTAACTTTGTCTGGGTCAAGATGAATCCCTTTTGATGTGACAATAAACCCAAGGAATTTGCCGCTCGAAACTCCCAAGAAGGATTTTGTCGGGTTCATTTTCAGTTGATGAGCCCGCATTATATCGAACATCGTTCTCAGGTCACGAAGATGTTCATTCTTGTTGCGGCTTTTGAGGCAATGTCGTCGACATAGCACTCCACCGTTTTTCGGAGATGATCGCGGAAGATCGTACTCATTGCCCGTTGGTAGGTTGCTCCGGCGTTCTTCAGTCCGAAGGGCATTACAGTGTAGCAGTATACCCCCAATGGTGTTCGGAACGAAGTATGCTTCTCGTCGTCGGGATACATCTTAATCTAGTTGTACCCTGAAAAGCCGTCCATGAGAGACATCCTTTCGAATCCTCATGTGTTGTCAATCATGACGTCGGTGATGGGCAGTGGGAATTCGTCTTTAGGATAAGCCGTATTGAGATCACGGTAGTCGATGCAGATCCGTATTTTCCCATTCTTTTTTAGGACGGGGACGATGTTGGCTACCCAATCTGGATGTTGTTCCTCCCGGATGAAGCCACATGCAATGAGCTTGTGAACTTCGGCTTCAATAGCTTCCATAATGTTCGGACGAAACCGACGTTGTTGCTGCTTGACTGGCTTGGCGTCGGGCTTGATATTTAGACGGTGCATAGCGACCTGTGGATCAAATCCGGGCATGTCTTCGTAGCTCCTTGCGAAGACGTCTATATACTCTTTTATGAGCATTATCAATTCTTACTTTTCTATAAGTGATAGGCTTTCACTTATAAAGATGGGTTTGGGATGATCTTGACTTCCCAGGTTGACCTGCATTACCTTGTCTTCAGTAGGTGGTTCGCGTAGTTCGAATCGCTTTTCCCACTGGAGGTTTAATTGCTGGGCCCATGGCTCCTCGTCAATAGCTTCTGTAGGCTCTAATTGACTGCTTGAAGTCATATTGACAGTGAGGTCTTCGAACATTCCTCCTACACTGATATCCGAGTCCCACTCGGAGGATGAGGCCGAATGTGATGGAATTGATCCATCGTCCTTGGCTTCAACTGTTTTTGATGATGTGGGTGTAACATACCCAACCCCCTGCGTGTACTATCATAGTAATTTGCAGGCTTCCCTTTTGGGACAAAATTACGCATCAAGCTGCGCCTTCCTTTTCCAAAGTTCAGGCCCATTCCATGCTTCAAGTTATATCCCATTTTCTTCATTATGTGACGCACCAGCTGCGCGTAATGGAAGAACTGTGGAGATCTGAACCTGAACTTGAATCTGCAACTGTAGGTCCCCGTGGTTGGGTTCTACCGAAGATTATCGGTAACTGACCTTCTTTGGATGGCGGGATCACCAAAACGGCTCTTTCTGCGGATTCCATAGGCGTGCTGGCCGCACTCGGCTTATGTAAGGGCATGTGCAGAGAGCCATCCGTAATGGATTCAAACAGCCCAATACTCGCAGGATAATCGAAAGAAACATTATCATTAATTACTCATTCACATTCATTCTCTGAAGAGTATTACATTGGGGATTATTTAGACATGCTATAATTGGTTCACCAATCAGAATGATTGGCATGCCTGCTTCGGATTCTGAATCCGCCTCATTGCCACTTTCATCATCGTCCGGCAATGGTTCTTTGGGTGTTTCACCGGCCTCTTGATACAGGAGAGCGTCAGTGAAGTAATTTTCTTCCCTTTGAATGGTTGCTTTTCAGCAAAGACAGTTCGCACTGTCGCGTCATCTTCAACATATTTGAAGCATTGGTGCAGGGTGGAGGGAACGATCCAGTTGGCATGGATCCATGGTCGTCCTAGCAGCAGGTTATATGATGTGTCAGCGTCAATGACATAGCATGTCACTTCTGACTTCAGGCTCCCGATTCTGCAACGGAGTCAAATTTTTCCCAGTGGATGACTGCTCCCGGCGTTGAAACCGTATATTGTAGTAGTGGTTGTGGACAACCTGTACAGTGGTATGCCGAGGAAGTAAAGAAGCCTTTTGGGGATGATGCTGAGTGCGGACCCCGGGTCGACTTGTACTCTTTCAATGCACGTTGAGCCGATATATCCGGTGTAGTACAGAGGTCGATCGTGCTTGTTATCTTTGAGAAGCATATCTTCCGCTGTGAAGGTAATAGCGGGCATCTTTGATTGTGCATGATGACATTCTGGGAAAGGAGACTGAACGTCTTCGTTAGGGACCTCTGGTATGCATGTCAGGAATGATTCTGAATTAGCCAGCGCATCCCTGAGTGCTTCTCTTGTCTCTCTCGAGAGACAAAGGAGCTCGTGTATTGTGATACAAGCTGGGATATTAGCCAGCTGGGCTAATATATCAAACCGAAAGGGCGTATCAAACCCTTATCCTGGTGGTTTCTTCAACACGTGGTCGAATCGTACTTCCTTAGGCTTCTCTTTTCCCTTGGTTGGGATTGGAGTGGATGCTGACATTGGTACCGACGTCGTTTGCCGTTGTATCTCGTCAGTAGACTTTTCATACTGCCTCAAGTATGATTTTCCGGATCGGGTGCCCGTCTGTTGAGGCGTATCGGCTTGCGCCATGCAAGCAAGCTTTTCTCCTTCTGAATCACTGAGGGAAGCCGATATAAGATTGCCGTCGTCTGGCAGGATGGAGATGACATTGCAAGACTTGCCCTTTGAGTTGGGCTCCTTTGAATCCCGCTGTACGTCTTGGACAAGGTCCGGGTGTACCCACATGACTTCCCCTGTCTCCAATGTTAAGGGAACAAGACCCTTATTGTTTTGAGTTGTTGCTGAAGGATGCTTGACTTCCAACCGTGGCGCAGGGGCTGGATAGGTCCCGCAAGGAACTGTGACCTTTTGGGTGCTGCCGAACTCAAGAGTCACCATATTGGCAGTGACTTTCTTCTGCTCCGTCTTTAATGTCAGAACCCCAGCATCAATCAGGGCTTGTATTCTATCCTTGAGGACATAACACTTGTCAGTAGGATGGTGGATCATCCTGTGGTAGAGGCAGTATTTAGGGTCGTTTGTGCGCCCTATCTCATTGGGACGCCGAGCATCTGGCAGTTTCATTTTGTTCCATTTGTGGAGCAAATGGAATATCGTGACCACCTGATCATCTTTGAAGGAGTACTGTTTTGGAGGGAACTTAGGCTCCTGATTGCTGAAGCCGCTCTTCTTAGCCTTCGACTGCACATCTCCGGATAACTCCACAGACATAGTTTCTTTGCCTTTAGCTTGAGAAGATTGCAGTCGGTCGCCACGCGCTTTGTTGTTCATCCCCCATTTGCCTCTAGGAGCGGATGGTTCGAACTTTTTAGCCAACTTCTCGGCTATCTCTGCTTGTTCGACCAATTCCTTCCAAGTGTGGGCTTTGACAGCCCCCATGCGAACTTCCACTTGGTCTAAGAAGTTGTGTCTGCATGTCTGTAAGAGCATGGGTAATGGCATCCCTGCTGGGCACATCAAGGATAAATTTCTGAACCGTTCAATGTAGTCACGGATAGATTCGCCCTTCCTCTGCACAGTGGAGAGGAGCTTGTCCATGGTCACTTCAGTATCGTCCTCATAGAAATGAGAGAGGAACCGAGTTTCCAGATTGATCCAAGAGTTGATAGAGCCTGGGGGAAGACTTCGGAACCAGTCAAATGCTACCCCCTTTAAGGTGCCAATGAACAACCTAGCCATGATGGCGTCATTGCTTATAACATTACCAGTCTGAGACCGGAAGTAGTAGATGTGCTGATTTGGCGAGCTTTTTCCATCATAGGTATGCAACGTTGGTGGTTTAAACTTCGGTGGATATGGCACCGAATCCCACTCCAGCGGATAAGGACGGACAGTCCCTACCTTCTTTAATTCATCCCTCTGAGCTAGGGATGCGATTTGAGCTTGGAGGCCCTTAAGGACTTCGGCGTCTAAGGAAGAACCCTCATTGGATTTCTCCGGCTTTGGCTGCTCATTGCTGAAGTGTTCCTCCTCATCGTGATTGCTCCCGGCATCGTTGTTATTCCGATTGCTGAGGAGTCGAGCCAGCATCTGTTGAATATTATCCAAGGCTTCTTGCTGGGCTTTGGAAGTTTGTTCCTGAGCTTCCAGGCGCCGACGAAGGTCATCGTTAACGTTATCAGCCATATTGACTGATGCTCTGTCTGTTCGCACTGAGCTAACCGTCGCCGAACAGGCGTACCCACTATCTTCATCTTCTTCGTGCGATGATTGGAGTGATCTCTTGGACTGTGACGAGGCTAGGGCCGTCGAGGAAGAAGGCTGCTCGTAACTGTAAGGTATCGCCACCCTAGATCTGGTGTTTCGGAAGACACCTTCTTCATGCACCAAGACTTCGCCTAAGCCTGGGCTGTAGTCTGGATCTGGGAAGCTGCGGGCGTCGTCAAATGTTTGTCTTTCCCTGCGTAAATCTTATTCTCTTCCGGTCATGTTGACGGATGCAGAGGGTGGATCCCGCGAGATGCTCCTTTTGCGATGTTTCACCGGGGCCTGTACCGATAGTCAATCAAAAACTGATCGTCGTCGTGGAGGAGTGGCAGAGATTGGTCCCAGCCGGCAATAGACCGAGTGGACTGTCACCCACTGGCATCCCACTTGTTGACAATAGGAGGAAGATGTTTGGAAAGACATCGACTTCCGCTTGTTCGTCAAGAATTCCCGCAGGTCAGGCCCATGGGAGCCTACATAATCCTGTGGAGAGGCCTTTCTAGAGCGTACATAGGATGAGGTACCGTTCCTCTTATCCCTGCGAAAGGGATTAGCACTGAATAGTACTTCAGTTCTAGCTTCGCCGACAGGTGCGAGCTTAATGTTTGACGAACTGGAGAGCGGGGCACGCTGTGGTGCTTTACCCACTATGCCGCTGCAAAGGGGATTTGCCTTAGATAACACTCTGGCCCTAGCCTCGCGGCCATGGACGCAGTGAGTATGCTGTGGTACAGTAGCTTCGCTCATAAGAACGGTGCTGGCACAAAGCATTGCTGCTCTTGAATTGGGCGACAGTATGATTGCCATCTTGACTTTATGATTGGAGCAGACATGCATCTTGCCTTTTTCTTCACGAGAGAGGCGCGGTTTAGGCGTAGCTACGCCTGAAGCTTCGATTGGAGACTTCTGTTTAGGCTTCCATACCCGCCTTGACAGAGGAGACTTAGGTTCGCAAGGAACCTGATTAGCCACACGCGAGGCTGAGGGGTGTTGGCAGAATTCTGCTTCCGGTTTCTGCTTTGAAACCTTGGTCGTGGAAACTTTCCTATGCTTCCGTGCTAGAAGCATTGGGCGACCCCCAGAGAGGACTTCTTTAAATCTTCCTTAATCGAACTGAACCACCAAGTTCTCACAAGTAAAGGAATCACACTGCGGATGTGCTTCCTTGTTGCGCCAAATAATCGCAGTAGGTTCGCAGAGAACCTTTTCTGTCTCCGTAGAGACTTTCCTTGAAGATTTAGCCAGAAAGGCTCTGGCTGCACCGGCTTTTCTGAATTCAGAGTTAGACCCGAAGGTCTGTTCGTCGCATTGCGACACTTGATTCTCAGCAGTGGAGAATTTATTCCCCAGCGGAGTCGCCATCTTGTTTTCCATTATGTTTGCAAAGGAAAAAACTTACAATAAAAAGTTTGAGGATCTAAATTACAAGTATTCTTAAAAAGATTACAAGTAGATCTCCTCAGAGATTCTGGAGAAGTGTACCGATAGGAGTCTGGTCAGCGCGCGACCACTTTGTCCCTTTGACGATGCGAGCGATGAGATTCCCTTCTCGCCTGGTTCCGGGAATCAGAGAATAGAAGGTTGGTAGAACCCTCTTGCTGCTTCTCAAAATCGCCTTCAATTAGGAATTTCCTTCTCGCCTGGTTCCGGAGATTCCTTGAGAGGAAGGACGACGTTAGGGTATCAACACCCTGGATATAGAAAGCAATTCTCTAAAAGATCTCTGAATTCGAGAGCACACGGTGCTTTTTGAAGAAGTCTCTGCTTGTGGAGTCTTCTCAGAAAATCCGCCCTCTGAAACCGATTTTTTTCCCCCTTGTGCCCCTCGTGGGCTATTTATAGGGAGAGCAAGGGTATAATTGTCCCTTGAAAATATAGAAACAGATTGAATCGAATCTGTTTGAATCCGGAAAGTAGCCTTGCTGCGAGGCTAAGATCAGCTTTTGCGAAGCTAGAATTGGCAGGTCGGTTGATCTTCTTGATCCTTTCCATATCATAGGAGGATTTTCCCTAATCTTCTTACTCGTTTTAGGAGAGTCAAGAGATTGTGGCAATCAACTGCCAAATTTGATCTTTGATTTGATCTTAATTGGATTTGATCTGATTAGATCTGATCTTATCCAGAGATTTGATTGGTCAAAGGTTGACCTTAGCAGACCAATGGCGGAGCTGCCCGCATTGAGCTCGTAGCGAAGCTAGAGGCAGCTTCTGGCGAAGTCCGAAAGAAACCCTTTGGCGGAGCTGGAAGTCCTCTGTGGCAAAGTTGCGAGTTAGCTTCCTGGCGAGGCTTTGGATGGCTTCAAGGCGAAGTCGAGTGATATTAGCCTCTCAGGCGAGTCTATCCCTTTGGGCTCATGTAATGCTAAATGCTAGCATCTTTGACCTGCTGAGGTCTGTTTAGAAACAATCCGGGTTCACTGTCTGCTTGCTAGATCAGTAGAATCCAAGTTGCTTCCTTGTCCCTCGGAGATGGGTGAAAACTGGTCTTCAGCTCGTCTGTCACTTGTCTTTTGTAAATGTCAACAAGTTTAGATATTGTTCGGACCAATAAGAATCTTGTCTTTTTTAAGTGTCAACAACAATCAATTGAGATACCAATTGAAAATAAGAATTTGAATCAAGCTTAGCATAAACAAACTTTGTGCTTTAAATATGTAAATCAATTTTAACCAAGCACAAATAAATCATATATATATATATATATATATATATATATATATATGAAAATGAAAATACGAATAGAAATTGATATTATTTGAAATGAAGCATACATATATAGGAAACAAAATATGAGTATATACAAAATGAATATACCAATTGAGATCAAGTATATAACTCATAACCTTCCACCCATTATATGCTCAAGATAAAAGATTTTTCAATTAAGCTTACAAGGCATAATCGCCCATCCATCCTCCCATGAGGTGTTGGTAGGGGTTTTCAAAATTAGAGTTTGAAAAATATTTTTAGTATTGAAAACACTACCAAATGAAGAGTACTTAACTAGTTAAAATATTTTTTGAAAAACTAGTTAAAAATCCTTCAAAATATCAAATCATATGTTTTTCATGAATCATACGAAATACACAAGAGTTGACACTCAAATCAATAAAGCTCATAAAGATGTTCATGAAACAAGGTCATGACAAAACAAATGAAGTGTGAGTGTTAAAAAAATCATGTAAATAGCATTTTCATGAAAATAATCAATAATGCTCAAAACAAACATGAATATTATTTTATCAAACAAATCATGAAAATTAATTTTTCATAAAAATTCATTTTTCATCTTAAAAGCAAACTTCTAGGTATATGTATGTTTTTATCCAATCCTAACAATATGCATACATATCCCAAACATAAAAAGAGTCCATAATGTAAATTGCATGAAGGCAAATAACTCAAGGGGTATACATGTATATTTATTAGATTTGAATACAAAATACATATACATGGAGTAAAACATGAAAATAGGCAAAACAAGTGTAAATGAGGAAATCATCAAAACTAGGCTATACATGTGCATATAATGAGTACAAATGAACAATGAAGTGCAAACATATATGAATCAATTTGTTGCTCACTACTTGTGTGTGTGTGTGTGTGTGTGTATATATATATATATATATCCAAGTATTAATAAAAACTACATTTAAACTAGTATTTACCACATGAAGCACAAAAATGAACATGCTAAAGGAATCATCAATGAAAAGCATGTAAACTAAATTAGGAGTTTAGAGATAGTTACCAAACCAAAGAACTATACTCCAAATCTCCAAAACATGGTGGTTGTTCCACCAAACCTCCTTGATAGCGGTGCATCAAATATGTGTCCATCAAGTCCATGCATCCACCACCAAGGCACCATCCCTCTCACGTTTTGTGAGAGCCTGCACCTACATCAAAAATACAAGGTGAGAATTTTGGTACCCATTTTCATTTGGGTCCTTGAGGGTTAGCTTTGTAAGGAACATTATTATTAGCAAAATGTTTGGGTTCCTTGTCAAAATAAAATTTTACTAAATGGCCATTACGGTCACAATGTGTACATTTGTACACCTTAGGATGCATATGAGTGTGGGTGTGATCATGACGTGCAACATAAGCATATGCATGATGAGGATGATGCGCATGAGTATGTGGAGTTTGTTTCTTTGAAAACAAGGACTCCAATCTAGAGTGGTTAAATGCACATGTGCTCAAAGTAGAGCTTAAACAATTTATTTTATTTTTCAAACATTTAATCTCATTTTCATTTATGGTAGCATGTAAAGCATGATGAGAATGAGAATCATTTTTCTTATTCTTTTTAGAAACTTTTTCTTTTTCTTTTTCAACCATTTTTCTTTTTAAAGAAGTGTTTTCTTGAAAAGCAACTTCCTTTTATTTTTCCACCAAAAAAATTTATTTTTCAAATTTGTGTTTCCTTCACAAAGATCATTTAGTTTAGACATCAAGGAAACATTTTCATGTTTCAAATTTTCATTTTCCTTTTCAAAACATGCAACTTCATTTCTAAAAGACTCATTTTCTTTTAAAACATTTTCAAATTTATCTTGTAAAGAATCTTTTTCTTTTAGCATACAATCAAATTTATTTTTCATTTTCTTATTATCCTTTTTAAGTAATTCATACAAGAAGTTGTTGACAAAAAAAAGCAAGTTCATTGTATGACATATCAACATCCTCTTCTACGTCGGATTCGGTAGTTACCTCAAGGGGGTTATCCCCTTGGACCATGTAGCACACGTTGGAGGTGTCACTTCCAACATCTGAATCGCTCCCCGCATAGGATTATTCTTTTTCGCCAAGAGAGATTAAGGTGTTCCACACTACAAAAGCCGAATCAATATTAGAAACCCTAAATAAATATTCATCATTTAGGGTTGATTTCAAAGCATGTAGGATTTTGCATTAGCCTCAATATTTTTGCCATTTAAACAATAAGAATCTTTAATAGTGGCAAAATAAACATGGATGCCTAGGGCTTTAAGGAATAAAGACATCTTAATCTTCCAAGTTTGGATGTTAAGGATGTCAAAGGTGGGAGGTGTCATAAAATACATGGTGTGTGTACAAATATTATGATTAGCCAAAAATGAGGATCTTTAACTCTAGGTTGTAAGACCCAAATCAAGAGCACTTGGCTCTGATACCAACTGTAAATCACCTAGAGGGGGAGTGAATAGGTGATGAGCTAATCTAATGGTCAATAATGCGGAATTAAAACTTATATGATGCAAATTAAAACTATTTAAACTAAACACCAAGTATAACACAAGAGTGTAGCCGAATTCCCCGTGAAGGGCTCTGGACTAACTCTTCAAGATTCTTCTAAATAAGAGTTGAGGTGCCGCGTTGGCTCTCTTGGTTGAAAACTAGTGTTAGCAAACACACCCCAAGCATATAACAATATGAGCACAAATATATATATATATCTAGATATTAAAGATGAAAGCAATAGAGGCATGTAAGATATAAAGACAAAGAGATAGAGAAAGAGCAATCGCAAACACGGGGGATTTGTTTCGAGGTTCAAGCACACTTCATCTACGTCCCCGCCTTCGACACTATGAAGGATTTCCACTAAAATTGATCCCACCGGATCACTTGGTGCTGCAACACCTACAAGGTGAGTTCACACTTGAACTCCTTAGACTCTCTAGTCCCGTACACACCGCAACCCCACAAGCTCGCCGAGGCCGCACCTCAAACACCGAGTTCCCACTAGAACCTAAAACAATGCGAACACACAAGTCTGCCTTCTCAAAGTACAAGAAAGAAGTTTTTGGTGATCACAACACTTTGATCACCTAAAAACAATCTCACAAGAACACTCCTATAGAATGAATATGTCAATGGGTTGCTCAAGTGTTTGTCAAAAAAACAAGGATTGAAATGGTGGAGAAAAACTCAAGAAAATCTCTTTTAAAACACTCTTGATAAAACTCCCCTTTTGATTGGAAATATTTGCTCTCTAAACAAGTGGGAAAACCTCTAAATGGAGTTGGAAAAACTAGCTCAAAAACCACTTGAAAATCTTGTTGAAAACAGTCCCCAAAAGCCCCAATTTATAGAGTTAGAAAAACTAGCCGTTGGAGCCAGGTTGGCCTGACGGTTGACCGCCCGGTCGACCACCAACGGTCAGATTTCTGACCGTTGGGGCAGCGGTCGACCGGCCGGTTGACCGAGACCCTGGAATAGAGAGCAGATCTCTCTGCCGGTCGACCGGCCCGGTCGACCGGGGCTTTCCAGAGAGCAGAGCTCTCTGGCGGTTGACCGTTCCGGTCGATCGGCCCTCCAGCAAAGGCTGGCGTGCATGTCTGTGCACGTCGGTCGACCGACTTCAAACTTCGGTCGACCAGCCCGGTCGACCGGCTGAAGCCAGAACAGGAATTCTGGGATTAAAAACTTGGTTATTTTTGACTCAATAAAATCCCATAAAATCATAAAAAATCTACAAAAATAGTTTTAACATTATACTTTGATAATCAAACATGCTTGAGAAAAATCAAGACATGTTACAAATAATTTGAACTATTTTTGTAACTTAGAAAATTTGGTTCAAAACAAAAACTGTATTTTTCCAAATTGGTTTTTCCAAACTTATTTTTTCAAAACTTCTCCAAATACAAAAATAAGATATTTTAAACACTTTTAAAGCATAGAGTGTATGGATATGATCCACTACACATACATGGTAAAATATCTATGTTTTTGACATTAAGCTCTAAATTTGGTTTTGGTTAAATTCATGTAACTTTGAATACCAAAAATCAAAACGGTTTTTTTCAAAATAAAATTCTTTATAAATACTCATCTAAATCAAGAGTGTGTGTGTATATGGTATACTTGAGCAATCCACCAACTATTCTATTCTTTACATTTTGATCTAAAAATAAAATCTTATAAAAAACAAACCTAGACACAAGTCTTGATCTTGAAGTCTTCACTTGAAGTCTTCTCGTCTTCTTGACTTGATCCAAACATGATCCA
>JAVJIF010019115.1:0-15000 GCA_038442645.1 Agave tequilana | reverse complement strand
GGGTCAGTGGGCCGCTATGGACTCGTGTATATTGTGCACGTCGGTCGACCGGTCAGTCTACCGAGCCTTTCTTCAGTCGACTGTCTGTCGACCGCAAGCTGCCCAATAACAGGTTTTTAAAGAATAAAAACTTGGACTTGTAAAACTCTTAAAAATTCAATTAAATCCCATATATTTCACAAAATAAGTTTATGTAAATACTTTGAAGTACAAATATGTGTGATCAAAAAATAACACATATTACAAACATGTGAACTATTTTTGAGGTAAAGAAATTAAAGCATAAACTAAAAAACGTATTTTTCAAAAGCCAAACTTTGAAATGAAAATCTAATTTTTCTAAAACGTGTATAGATACAAAAATAAGATATTTGAAACACATTTGAAGCATGATGTACATGGATAGAATTCATTACACATAGTATATGATATATATACTTGTTTTTGACATTAAATACCAAAATAAGTTTTGATAAAAAAAACTTAAACACATGAACCGGATACATCAAAATAAGTTTTTCTAAACATATGAAGTATGAAAGCATATGGATGAAATCCAATACACATATAAACTATGTAAACTTATTTTGATGAAATCTATTCATGAAACCAATATATCTATACTTGATAAACCGAAACTCAAAACGTATACATGTTAAACTGAAACACAAAACTTAAAACTAAATAGACATAATCTTGTTTTCTTGTTTTAGTTGAATTCTTATTTTCTTTCTCTCTGAGGCAGTGCGACTTGTATTAATGAAGTTTGTATTGTACTAAGATGATCCTAAGAGTCTATATAAACTCCTTGGGGTGGCCTTTGAAGGCAAGTCAAGAACAATTGAGAGTTTCCTCCATTGTGAATTGTGTGAGAGAGATTCTTATAACTCTTGTTATTTTGTTTACTGTTTTTCAATAATATTTCTTCCCTTCTCCTCTTGAACGTAGGCACTCTGACTGAATCATATTAAATCTGATGTTCTTATATTTTGTGGTGATTAGTGTTTATTCCTTACTAGTGGTAGATCGCTTTCACGCTTCTGTTGTTGAGCTATCTCGGTTTCCTCTCTTGTTGTGTGACTTTCTCAATAATTATCTCTTCAAAGGGGAAGAAGAGAGAATTGATCAGCCTCAAATATGGGTGGTTAACAGTTCATAAATATGTATTTATATTTTGTACCTAAAAAAATAATAATAAAGTTCCACACATGGGTTTGTCCACAAACTTAATTAATTCCATCCTTGCATTAAGTTGTCTAACCTAATTTCCATCACAATCCCCATTAATATTTGTCCTCTTAAAGTACAAGATTGACTTCCAGTGTTTTGTTTTTGAGGATGGTTTGGTGAAAATGTTCCCTAATTAATGGTAACTAAAGATACAATACATGTGTTTTGTTAAGTAGATGACTAGAGAGTAGGGATGTTAATATGCGAGGACCAGTAGGAGTTAGTAAGAGTTAGGCTTCTAACTCTTGTTAAGTATTTCAAATGCCCATTTGAATTAGGAGTTAAATAGTAATCAGACATGGCATGCCAAAGATAAAATTGGGATTTCTGAAGAAAAAAAATATATGCATTTGGTCTCTTGCTTTTTGAGGAAAAATGCCTAACTCCTACGTCGACTAAAAATCAAAGTAAACCACACCTAGCTCTTACTCTCCTTAACTCTTCCCAACTATTCTCTTTAAAATCCTTAACAGTATTCTTTCCCCTACTCCTCTAACCAAACAAGGCCATAAGTCCTAACTCTAATTTTAAAGATTCAATGCTAGCTCCGGACTTATGTACTAATCTTGTTATTTGTTAAGATAGCATCTTAATTATTCTGCTTTAATGTTTTAAATCCGTGTTTGATAAAATTAAAATTTTAAATCTATTTATCTTTTTATATAAAGTGTACAATTAATTATTTTACTATTGCTCTAAAGACTTATAGTTAAAGAATTTATTTTTAAACAATATGTTAATTTTTTTTACTTCCTATGTTCTAAAATTTACAATTCTTTTAGTGATATCTCTTGAATTTTAAAATTAGTTTTGGGAACATTATTGCCATAAAAAATTCAGAAAATTAAATTTAAAGAAAATACTAGCCTAAAAGAAAAAGAAACAATAGTCTAATGTGTTTACAAGAAAAATAAAATTAGATAGAAAATATTTTATTTTTATTTTTCTAATTAAATATTAAACAAGAAAAAAATAAATAGTTACTTTCTCGTAAAATAAGCAATAAATTCTAATTAAATCTCAAATCTCACAAATCTCACATTATTCAATACTTTATTTAATAAAAATCTTATAACACAACTACACGCACGTGGGAAATTTTTTGAGCTTGCACTTTTTTCTGCACCAGTTGGACGACTTTGATGCTACAGGTGGGTAGTTTTTGAGCTTACACTTTTTCTGCGCTAGATAGAAAAATTCGATGCTATATGTGGGCAGATTTTGTAACGCCCCGATCCCGACGGGTACGGAGACGTTACTGCAACGTATATACGCAGGTCAGAAATACGCTCACGTATATACGCTAAGCATCAGTACAGGAAAGAATCAGAGTACGGAAGCAAATGGTGCATTATACATTCCAACACATGAGTACAATTACAAAGTTATCACCAGAGGTGACAAATATTACAATAATATTACATCACCAACATGGCACAAATGCGAGAATACAAAGGATGTACAAGTATGAACAGTACAAAAGGTACTCACGAGTTTACAAAAGGAAAACTCGAGAGGCACACAGGGGCCTGGAAGGATAGAGCTTCAAATGGTATGCTGGAGATCCATGCTACCGCTGCGCCACTCTGATCAACATCTGGGGGAATCCACACGCTCCAAGCTCCATGACCTGGACATGAGAATCCAGGGGAGTCAGATAGAACTCCCCAGGTGAGTGGTGATACGAATGCCAAGTGGCGAGCATAGGTAAGCACAAGTGTATCGATAAAACCGAATCATAATCATGCATTAAAAACCGTGTCGTGAGCATAAGCATGTAGGAGCAAGTAGATATCAAGCAGGGAGTACTCATGGTATGATAAGATAAGAGAAGGTAAGGGGATGAGAAGTAAAGTAGATAGGACAACACCAGATATCTCTTAAACTAACATAAAACAGATAAAAAACGATAAAACCGATTAAAACCGATTACGAGTAAAACCGATTGTACAAGCTTAGGTCACGGCCCCATAAGACTAGTACCTCGAAGGAATAATCCAAACAAGGAAACCTTCATCTATATACCTTTATCTCATGTCACCGTAATCCGAGCGCGTACAACCCGAGTTACAAAACGATACATCAAATTGCATATTCGTATTTTATTATAATTGGGGCCGTCTAAGTTGCAGGCTTCAGTATGTGTCCCATTCCACATACTTCCACTCACAACTTATATAGCAAGTTATTTGGAAACTGATAAAGATCGATGAATCATGTTTCGGATGGGCCCCGTACATGCCCGGGACAACGGTTCATGAGTATCCGGTGCTGAGCCGGAACGTACCGCTAGGTACCGGGACTTATTTACGCCCGAACAGGAATAGAGTATCGCAGATCCCATAGAAATAGGCCTAGGGCGTGTGCATACCCGGCAGGAATAAACAGGAGTAGGGGTGCCAGCACACCCCACGGAATCCCTGGTGGCCGCCAGGTGATCCCTCAAGTATGTGGCCACGCGCGGCTCGATAAGACCACCATAAACATGATTAATCAGGGCCCATCAGTTTCCCCCCAAACCAGGTACAAGTTGTCTACTTATAATAAATTATCCAGTAATAATGTCCACAGAGTATTCATAGTAATCTTATATTCATGGTTATCCCATTACTGGGATCAACAGGAGTAAAGTCAGGAGTCTCCCTATTTCAGGGGTTCAAGTATCAACGTGTCAAGTAGCAGGTGGTAAAACATATGCTAGGTACTAAGTCATATCAGGTGGTAACACGTCAGTTGTCAAGTATGATACAGACAGGTGTATGTCAACAGTTAATATAACAAATATGGCATCACAATACCAAACGAGAACACCGATATAAATACATAATGTTATGCAAGTCAACCCGACGATGCGAGAAAGTCCAATGAGAAAGCCAGAACACTCGCCTAGAATTTAGGAAAACACTGTGAAATCCCAAGCTCTGGAATCCAGGGAAACAACGCGTCAATGCGTTTAAAATATAAGGGAGGAGAGAGAATAGAGACGCGGGAATCGCAGACGCGGGAGATACGCTGCGGAGATGTCACAAACGCAGGATCTGTGCTCAAGTCAGGTCGCGAGGAGAACGCGGACGCGGATGTGGGTTCTGTGTCGCGTCTAGCACGAAAAGAACACAGACGCGGGCATGGGCTCCGCGTCGTGTTGACACGAGAAGGACACAGACGCGGGCCTGGACTCCGCGTTGCGTCGATACAAGAACGCGAAGGCCGCGTTAAGGGATTGCCTAGACGCGGGGGTGAGATCCGCGTTAGCAATAAAACAGAGGAGGGAAGGTGATTTCGTGGCGGTGGTGTTTAGTGTTTTGTCGTTGCGATTGTCACCGGAAAGATTATCGGAATAATCGTGAACGATTACCGAAATAATCACCGGAGCCGGAATGATCACCGGAATAATCGTGAACGATTACCGAAATAATCACCGGAGCAGGAATGATCACCGAATAATCGTGAACGATTACCGAAATAATCACCGGAGATATTCCCGACGAAGAGGAGCTCGGCCCCAATCCAAAGGAGGTGGCCGGCCCTTGAGAAGGAGAGGGGGTGGTGGTTTTGTGGAGAGGTTTTAATGGTGGTGGTATATTTTTGGAGAAGGTAAAGGAGAAGGTGGAGGCTTTGGTGGAGTTGTTGAAGTTGTGGTGGTCTAAATGGAGATGGAGGAGGAAGAAGAAGATGAAGGCAGAGAGTTGGAGAAGTTGTGGTGGTTGTTGTTGTGGTGGAGATGAAGGAGGAGTTGGTGGTGGGAAAGGTGGTGAAGTGGGTTCCTTGGTGTTTTATGGTGGAAAAGAGGAAGAAGAAGATGATATGGAGGTGGTGTTGTTGTTGGAAATGGAGGAGGAGATGAAGGAGAGAATGATGGTGGAATTTGTGGTGAAAATGAAGGAAAAATGGTGGAGAAATGGGTGGCCAAAGGGAGCAAGGGGCTGTTTTCCTTGCTCTCTGTTGGTGGCTGCAGGAAACAAGGAAGAAGAAGAGAAAAAGTGAAGAGAGAGAAGGAAGTGGGGTGATTATATAATGGGGAAAATAATAATATAATAAGGCCATCCAATCAAAAGAGGCTACACAATGGGACTTGCGTCCATGAAATGAATCCTGCGTCCTCATGAAATAAATACGCGTCTGGGCAAAAAACCAGACGCGGGGATTATCTCGGCGTCCAGGGAAGGTGCAAAAGCTGCGTTTTAACAAAAGGACAAAAGTCATAATGACTTGATTGGAATTGATTAGCAGTGCATTAAATGCAGCATGGAGAGGATCTCTGCATTAAATGCAGAATCCTAGGTTGGTGAAACTCGCGTCTAGCGAGGAGAGAGAAAAGTGGGAAAATATCTGGATACTATTCCGGTATCTGGGAAAACACTGAAAACTCCGGAAAAGTCCAAAAAAATGGAATAGCTTGGATAACTTCCCAAAAATTCTCAAAAATAATAAATATTATAAAAAGATTTTTGATGAAATCGGTTTTCAGAAATTCAATCTCATTTTCAAAATAAAAATCATAAAGTCAACCGTCAATACCGGTCTACACCGCGTCGGCCGGATTTTGATAAAATCTGAAAAATCTCAGAAAATTCCTGAAAGGATAAAATATCATTCTAAGAAATAATATGAAAGCGGAATTCAGAAATTTGATCCCAATTATAAACTAAAATTCTTGGAATCAACCAGTGATACTGGCCGACACCAAATCCAGTGGAATTTCGATAAATTTAGAAAATTCTCAGAAAAAGTATTTAGTTAGAAAATGTGATATTAAGAAGTTACTGGAAAGCCGTTTCTCAAAATTCAACTCCGTTTGTAAATTAAAAATCCGAGAGTCGGTCAGTGGTACTGGTCGACACCGGTTTTGAAGATTTTCAATTTAATTCAGGAAAATTTCAGAAAATCTAAAATATTAGAAAATGATGTTTAAAACTAAAATCGGTCAAATCTAAATACCAGAAAGTCCAAATCGAGTAATACTCTAGGATCGGTCCCCCGGTTCAGAGTAGGGCTGACTCCGAGTTCATGAATCCAGATCCAAGGCAAAACGATCATATAAATAATTCATAAAGCAAAACAAATACAGGAAGTAAATCAAAAAATACGATCGAGAAATCTGAATACGCAACTAAGTACGTATTCTGGGAGCGGGGTGTTACAGATTTTGAGCTTACACATTTTTCTACATGTTAGGCGCACTTAATGTGTCTCACATGTTTCAGCTCACCATGCTATAGTGAAGGGCATTCCAAACAGTTGACTCCAACCTGTTACTTATGTAACTAAGGGAGGAGGTTGAACAAAAATTGGTATTTGGGAGGTTTTTGATACCAAAAGAACCAACACGGTTTTTTTGGGACGGAAATCTGTTGTTAGGGGGTAAAGATAATTTCTCAAAATTATAATATTAAGTATTTTTGTCTGTTTTATCAAAACCAACCAAAGATAGGTCTTCTCTCGTGACTCATAGAAACTTTGTTCGTCCGTCCGTTCGTCCATCTTCATGAGAGAGAGAGAGAGAGAGAGAGAGAGAGAGAGCATTGCCGACCCCCTCCTTTTTGCTCTCTTAGCTCCTCACTCATTCTTCCTTCTTCCTCGCCCTCCTCAGCTTTCTCCTGAACGATCGATTGATTTCCACCAATAGCGGCGTATATTAATTTATTTGAAGATGTTAAGTCTATTAGTTAAATTGCAAGTGTGAAAGGATCATTACAGTAGGAACAATGATGAACAGACCCGGCAACCAGTACAAACACACACACACACACACTAACACTATTTAGAAGATTACAATATGAGCTATTCGGAAGAAATGATTCATTAGATTACTCATAAAGAAAAATAATGTAGAAAAAATTTCACTGCTCGTCAACAAACAAATCTTATAACAATGGAAGTCTCTGGAGGTAAATATCCACTTAAAATGGGACTGTTTTAAGTTTTGTCACAGTTTCACTAAATTATCTATAGGTATAAAGTATTTGAGAAAATCTCTTTCTGAAAAAGGTATAAAGCAATTTGGAATGAGCACACATCAATTGAAGAGGAAAACCAACGTTTTTAAAGAAAATAGTGTTCACTCTGAGAAGAAAACGAGAGGAAAAGAAATACAAAAACTCCTCAAAATTGAAATAGGATGAAAAGAGAGAAGAGAGCTTGATCGACCCAGTACCATACAAATGGGGGCCCAAAAATCCAGTACAATAAAGCTAATAGTTTCCTCAAAAAATTAATTAATTAATAAATAAGCAGTTAGTAGTTGTAACTGAAAGGTCAGCCCACCTGGGAAGAAGAGATATTTTTTTAAGAAATAAACAACGAAGCCACAAATGGCTCCATTGTGTTCTATTAATAAGTTGCTTATTACTGAAAACATCTCCTGAATGAGAAAGAAGAGAGAATCGATGAGCCTCAAATGTGGGTGGTTAACAGTTCATAATTACATATTTATATTTTGTGTGTGGTGTGTGGTGTGTGTGGGGGGGGGGGGGGGGGGGGGGGGGGGGGTTGGGGGTGTGGGAGTTCCACACATGGGTTTGTCCACAAACTTAGTTAATTTTGTCCTTGCATTCTTTCTCCAATCTATCTCCATCACAATCCCATTCATATTCGTCATTTTAAAGTACTAGGTTAAGGTAAATTTCCAGTTTTGTATTTTTAAGAATGGTTTAGTGGAAATGTCACCCTAACTAATGGTAATTAAAGATACTATATTTATGTTATGGAAGAAGATGATTGGAGAGTAGGGATGTTAATGAGCCAGGACCAATAGGATTTAGGATAGGCTCCGATCTTGCTCCCAAATTATGCTCTGAGGCATCGGCCAGTAACAAGTAGTAAGAGTTAGGCTTCTAACTCTTATTAACTCTTTCAAACACCCATTCGGATTTAGAGTTAATAGTAATCTGGCATGGCATGTCCAAGGTAAATCGGGATTTTTGAAAAAGAAAACGCATTTTGTCTCTTGCTTTTGGGGGGAAATCTCTAATCCTACACCAATTCAAAATCGATATATGAGTATACCAACCCTCGTTCATACTCTCCCACTCTTCCCAACTCTTCTTCTCTTTAAATCCTTAACTCTACTCTTCACCTACTCCTCTAACCAAACAAGGCCATAAAGTCCTAACTCTACTTTGAAAGATTCAACGCTAGCTCTAGGACTTGTGTGTTAGAAATTAAAACTATCATGCGGATTAAATAGCATGGATCTAGAATCAAAACATCTCAAGAATTGAATATACATAATTAAACAATACACTAAATTCACCATACTGAAGCCATTGATGAATTGAGGAAGGTAGATGGATGAAGACCTTAATCCTTCTCTTAATCCTGCAATTAACTTTAATCTGCAATGACCTTCTTCTCTCTGTCTCCTTCTCTTATCACAAACCCTAATTTCCCAAAAGTGATGGAGTCCTCAAAACAAGGGAGGGATTTGATTTCATTCAGAGGAGGAGAGAAGTGGGTCTCATTTGCAAGTAATCATGTTGATAAAACCACCCATCATGGTTACTTTATACCCCACATGATTATTAAAACATTATACAAATGTAACTTTAATATGGGCATACATAATATCAGTTATTTTAATTAGGAATCAATTAAATAGGGTAGTGGGCCACTTATATTTAATGTGAGATTAACATTCTCCCACTGGACCACTAGCGATTATGTAAAAAAAAAAACTTTAGAAAACAAATAAAGAAAAGACTCATTTTCAAAAATATTTGACTCCATTGGATTCCATACTGAAAAACTTTGACACGTGATCACGAATTTAAAAAAACAACAACTGATAAGCCCAAATCATGAAATACTGTAATACTGCAATTAGCTTGGACCACCAATGCGAGTCATAGCGGTTATACAACTTCTATGTCATACTCCCTTCTATGTATCACAACATTGATAACCCTTACTAATGAGTCCATAACCAAAATGACCCCTGTAATTGTCTTGTTAAGACATTTCCTGTTTAACAAACATCCATACATAATATGTGCACACATAATTGGATAACAGGAAATACAGAAAAACTTTTATTGCGCAATATTGTCAATTATACAAGTACCAAAACATACATTACAGATTGCTCAAAAGACCCATTCTAACAACATGTTCCTTGAATGTCTTGGAGGCAATCCCTTGTCATTGGATCAGCAACCATTAAAGGGTACTTATAATTTCAATTGACACCCTTTGTTCTGAACTCTTTCTCTAACCACCAAGTACTTAAGTTCCATGTGTCTGGAACCACTAGAGTACTTTCTATTCTTAGAGAAGAAAACGGCTGCTGTATTATCACAAAATATCTTCATCGGCCTGGCAATAGAATCAACTACACCAAGTGCTGAGATAAAATTCCGTAACCATAATGCATGATTCGTGGCCTCAAAACATGCTATGAACTCAGCCTCCATCGTGGATGAAGCAGTGATAGACTGCTTTACACTCTTCCACGAGATTGCCCCAACTGCTAGCATGAATATGAAGCCTGAAGTAGACTTCCTGCTATCTGGGCAACCAGCAAAATCTGAGTCCGAATAGCCGATCACTTCCAACTGATCTGATCTCCTATATGTGAGCATATGGTCCTTCGTCCCCTGAAGATACCGCATTACCTTCTTAGCCAATTTCCAGTGCTCCATTCCTGGATTGCTCTGGTATCTTCCTAACATCCCAACAACAAAATGATATCTGGCCTGGTACAAGTATGTGCATACATCAAGCTCCCAACTGCTGACGCATATGGAACTTTCTGCATTTGACCCTTTTCTAAGTCATTTCTGGGACACTGGCTCCCACTTAATTTGTCACCCCTCATAATGGGTGCACAACTGGTTGAACACAATTCCATATGAAATCTTTTCAAGGACTCGATTGATATAACCTTTCTGAGACAGTCCTAGCAATCCTCGAGATCTATCCCTGAAGATCTCTATGCCAATAACATAAGTTGTCTCACCCATATCAACCATCTAAAAGTTCTTGGTAAGATAGCTTTTAGTTCATACAGCAAACCAATATCACTACTGGCTAACAAGATATCATCCACATATAGAACCAGAAAAATAAACTTGCTCCCACTGATCTTCAGATATATACACTGATCAACAGTGTTTCTGTAAATCCGAAAGAGGTAATGGTATCATTAAACTTTATATACCATTGCCTGAAAGCTTGTTTAAGTCCGTATATGGATTTCTTAATTTGCAAGCCAAGTGTTCTTTTCCTTTCTTTGCGAACTCTTCAGGTTGCTCCATGTAAATTTCCTCATCCAAATCTCCATTCAGAAAAGCTGTTTTCACATCCATTTGATGTAACTCCAAATCATAATGAGCTACAAGGGCCATAATGATTCTAAGAGAGTCCTTCTTGATACTGGAGAGAAGGTTCTCTATAGTCAATGCCTTCTTTCTGAGTGAAACTTTAGCCACAAGTCTGGCCTTATATCGTTCGATATTGCCTTAGAGTCGCGCTTGGTCTTAAAGACCCATTTACACCCGACTTTCTTACAGTTATCAGGAAATTCGACCATATCCCAAACTTTGTTATGGTCCATAGATTTCAACTCTTCATTCATAGCATCAACCCATTTACTAGAATCATTGCATTCTATGGCTTGTGAAAATGAAACTGGATCTTTATTTATCCCAATATCATAATCAGATACCTGTAGATACACCACATAATCATCTGAAATGGCAGATCTTCTTTCCCTTTGAGATCTTCTCAAAGCTGCGGTTGTGGTGGTTCTACAACATTTTCAATGGCGATATCCTCATGGAGTGGTGAACCAATATCATAATGTTGTTCTGGTATCTCAGCTTGATGATCAAGCTGAGGGACAACAATTTCTCTTGAAGGAAAGGGTATTGGGATATTTACCCTTACCACCTCAAGATCCACCTTTCTTGGTTCATCACTCCCACTAATTTCGCCATTCTCAAGGAATTGGCATTACCAGTTTCAACCATTCTTGTACTATGGTTAGGACAATAAAATTTGTACCCCTTAGACTTATCTGGATAACCAATGAAATACCCAGATATTGTCCTTGAGTCTAATTTCTTTCTTGTGGATTATATATTCTAGCCTCTGCTGGACAACCCCAAACATGTAAATGTCTTAAACTAGGTTTCCTACCAGTCCACAACTCGAAAGGAGTTGTTAGGACTGCTTTACTAGGAAACCTGTTTAAGATATACATAGCAGTCTTTAAGGCTTCATTCCACAATGAATTGGTACATTAGAAAAGCTCATCATGCTCCTAACCATATCCATAAAGTGTTCGGTTTCGCCTTTCAGTAACACCATTCTGCTGAGGCGTACCTGGCATTATGTATTGAACACAAATACCATGCTTTTCTAGAAATTGGCAAATGGGCCAGGATGTTGTCCTGACTCATCATATCTTCCATAAAACTCACCACCTCGATCTGATTTATGATTTTAACTTTCTATCTAATTGTCTCTCGACTTCTGTAATGAACACCTCAAGGATGTCAACAGCTTGAGACTTTTCATGAATTAGATACACATAACCATAACGTGACAGATCATCTATAAAGGTAATGAAGTATCTCTCTCCCGTAAAACATGGAATGGAGAGTGGTCTGCAAATATCTGTATGAATTATTTCAAGAAGCTCTTTACTTCTTGTGGCACCTTTCTTGGTGTGTTTGTTTTTTCCTTTTATGCAATCCACACACACACCAAAATTAGTGAAGTCTAGGTTATCCAAAATCCCATTCTTCACTAATCTTTCAATTCTATCCCTGGAGATATGCCCCAGTCGTCTATGCCACAAGATAGAGGAATTTTCATTAATTAAGCCACGTTTAATACCAACATTCGAATGCAGAGATAAAAGAGATTGTGCAAAATCATCATTCAATGAAATTTTATATAAACCATCACATAAAATTTCGTGTCCAACCGACATTGAATTATACATTAAACTGAGTTTTCCACAACTGAATAAAACAGAATATCCAACAACATCTAATTTGGATAATGATATTAAGTTCCTAGAAATCGAAGGTACATAAAAAGTATCTTCAAGATTCATCTGATGACCCGTCTCTAAGAGTAGTCGATAAGTACAACAGCCTCGACCTCCACTTTGAGACGGTTCCCCATAAAGACAAATCTCTCACTTTCTTTCGGTTTTCGGGTTGTAAGGAATCCCTGCATTGAATTAGTTATGTGAGTTGTGGCTCCAGAGTCAATCACCAAGTATTAGAAGGAACTTCAGCAAGATTTGATTCAAACATACAAAAGAAAGATTCATACCATTCTCGAACCAAGCTTTCCTCTGTTGCAGTCCTTCTTCACATGTCCTTTTCTGCCACAAAAGTAGCATTTGACAGTGAAAGGCTTTCCATGACCCTGGCTACTTTCCCCAGGTTCATTCCATTTCTTTGGTGGAAACCTCTTACCTCTTCCATATTTACCTTTCTTATGGATAGCTCCTTGAGATACTGCCAACACTGAGTGATGCCCTTCTTGCCTCAGTCTCACTTCCTCTGTACACACATACCAGTCAGCTCATTCAGATTCCACTTATCCTTATGAGTATTATAGTGGATCTTGAATGGCCCGAACTGAGGAGGAAGTGAGTTGAGGATGAACTGTACTAAGAAGGATTCATCCACTTTCATTCCCAGTGATCCTAACTTGGCAGCTTTATCAGTCATATTAAGAATGTATTGTTGAACTCCTCTACTACCATCATATTCATGGTAGTCAGTTCAGCCATAAGGGTGCCAGTTAATGACTTATCTGCAGACTTAAATCGGTCTTTAACAGCAGTTAAAAGTTCAGATGCACTAGTAGTATGTGGGAGTGAGGCTCTGATGTATTGGCTATGGTCATCTTGATGAACATGAGGCTGAGTCTATTCGACCTTTCCCAAGCTTTGGCATGGCTAACCTGGTCTGCAGTGCTTTCAGCAGTCACTTCATCAGGTTTCTCTACTAAAAGAGCCATGTCAAGGTCCAGTACACCACAGTGTGAATTAGACATGCTCAAACCACTCAGAGAAGTTTGTACCATCTAGGGCTGGAATGCTAGTTGCATGAGTGTGAAAGGGAAGTGGGAACGTTCACTGAAACAAAATAGAACAAGCTCACATTAAGGCTCGAATCAATACAAAATCTTTAATTTATGAAGATGAACTATTGATATCACTTTGATTCCTCCTTTGGGCGAAACCTAAGCATGTCTATTGTTCACTCTTTAGGTGAGACCTTTTATCACCTATGTAGGTCTAATATAATTTATGTCACTTAGATAGTAAGTCATGTACCTTTGGGTATCCAATTCTACACCATTAAGTTACATAAATTACACTACCCTACCCCGGTTCATAATTATTTGAAAGAGACTTTCCTTTGGGCCAGTCCCAATCTCCTAACTAGAAACGCCATCGAGAATATTATTGTCTTTAATGTCACCCTTATTGATAAGTCTTTTATGTAGTTGTATATTCATAAGGCTTACTAATATAGGTCACTTTGGCAACTACTAAATCAATAACCGTATGAATACAAAACTAACCAATAATATCTCTAACCTTTTATTTGAGTAATTCTATAATACTCCAATTTATTACTTGACCAATTCAATCAATATTAACACAATAACTTAAATGTGTAACATATATTCATGATTGAAATTAAACAGCCATTAGTCGACTGGTCAAGGTAAGCCTAGTCGACTAGGGCTAAGTCAAGTCGACTACAAAGGGGATTAGTCGACTTGGGTCAAGTATAGTCGACTATAGATGAAGTATAGTCGACTACAAAATAATAGGTTAGTCGACTAAGGGCAAGATTAGTCGACTCCTGCAGGAAGGCAACTCTCGGTTAATCTATTAGTCGACTTGGAAAAGGGTTAGTCGACTATACTCATTATTAGTCGACTAATCAAAATGTCAAGTCGACTAATCAGTATAAACAGAGAGTTCACAACTTTCTGGAAACAGACCTAGTCGACTAGTGTTAGGCTAGTCGACTAATAGTCGACGAAACAGTTATCCTGTGCGGTTTCTGTTTAATCGACTGAAGCCAAAATAGGGAAAATTAGGGTTTTAATTCTTGAATTTGATCCCAATTAATTGTACAATTAGAGGAATTTAAACAGAATATTAGGGTTATGAAATCCTCTATAATTCCACAATTAAAAGATCAAAAAATTTGATTTTTATGAACTGTTAATCAAAAACCCTAATTTCCCATAATCCAAATCCAAGATGTATTGATTCTAAAAACACGGCTCTGATACAAATGTAAGAAATTAAAAGAACTTTAATGCGGATTAAATTAGCATGGATCTAGAATCAAAACATCTCAAGAATTGAATACACATAATTAAACAATACACTAAATTCACCATACCTGAAGTCATGATGAATGAGGAAGGTAAATGGATGAAGACCTTAATCCTTCTCTTTAATCCTGCAATTAACTTTAATCTGCAATGACCTTCTTCTCTCTGTCTCCTTCTCTTATCACAAACCCTAATTTCCCAAAAGTGATGGAGTCCTCAAAACAAAGGGAGGGAATTTGATTTCATTCACAGGAGGAGAGAAGTGGGTCTCATTTGCAAGTAATCATGTTTGATAAAACCACCCATCATGGTTACTTTATACCCCACATGATTATTAAAACATTATACAAATGTAACTTTAATATGGGCATACATAATATCAGTTTACTTTAATTAGGAATCCAATTAAATAGGGTAGTGGGCCACTTATATTTAATGTGAGATTAACAT